>JAPTYQ010000016.1:29775789-29788466 GCA_029814465.1 Ostorhinchus cyanosoma | reverse complement strand
GGAAGAGTTTGACCATTTACATTCCTGATGACTTCTTCTTTCACTCCTTACATTTTAATACTGATATCTGAACTTTTTTACTTCTTACACTTTCTTTTTCGTTATGTTTTATTGAAATTTTAGACACACAGTCACTGAAAACAACAAAAAACGAACAAAGGAACCTTGCTTGGGTACGTTACACGACACTACATTGACATTATTCAGTCCTTCCACCATTCCGGGTTCTGTAATCAGTCCATTAATTCCATGTTTTTGTTTGTGAGTTATTGTTTCCATTGTATATATTCTTTCAATAACTGTGATTCATTGGTCCTTTGTTGGTGGTTCTGTACATTTTCAGTTTTAATGTATTTCAGGGGATATTTTTTTGTGCAATAATATGGGAGATTTAACTGCAGAGGCCATCTTCACACTTCAGTACTTTGAGGACATGTCAGAACCTGGACTTTTACACTTGACTGCAGTTTTACTTCAACTATAATCTTTTCTTTTTTTTTTTCTTTTTTTTTTTTTTTTACAAGTACCTGGTCTTGTACTTGTGTAAATTTTGTGACTTACTCCACCTCTGCCTACAAAAAGAAGCATTACCTACAGTACTTGCATGATCAGAGAAGTGCTGACCAGAGTATTGTGCACAGTCCGAGTGTCCTTGAGGACCGAATGCAGTATCCTGTCCTGGATTAGCCCGTGACAGAGGTGTATTTATGCAGATGTTAAGGATTGTGAAACATCAGCTACACATGCGTGAATAAAACTGAACCAGCGGAGGGCTGTGTCTGATCACACTGAGGGAAACCTGCCTGTGGTTATCAGCGTCGTGGAAAGTAAACATACGCTGTGATTAATGAGCGTTTCTGCCGTGACATCCCAGATTTCACCATGTGACAGACCTGAGCTCGGTGATAAGACACAGCTCGAATATGAATGCCCATGTTGTAAAATGTGGACATAAAAAGGTGTGTGCAACAATACAAGCAGAAAAATACTAGGTTTACTGTCACAGAGGTGTATGGAAGCTGTAAAGTATTCAAGATGACAAGAAACAAAAACCTGAGAATTCACTCCTTTAATGACTTAGACCAGTTAATCCAAACTAAAATAGCTTTAGAATCAGATTTGACAGATTTAATAAATAATAAAATAATTATTTACCTGATCTACAGATGTTACGATAATAAAGTTTTAGTAGCTGATTAGAATAACGTATAAAATTGTGGGTCAATGATATGTTGTCATTAATACAGATGAAAAAACTCAGGTCTTTGAGAACATGTTCTATGAACTCTTTTGCAGGTGCTTGGACTCTGTTTCTCACATATTTGGAGGAAGTTATTGGACTAAAGATTATATCTGTACAGCAGTAACTGTCCTCTGCTCCTCTTCCTTTAAATAAGGACCAGCTAGTTAAGTTAATTAGTTGTTACACACATCTGAGCCTTTGCTTTTGTGTTTTAACATAACGTAAAACTGAAAAATATATATACATTTTTAAAAAGAATAACTTTCAATAGAATAACTGCAATTAATGATCTGTCACCTATTATGCACAAACTGAATACTTTTTGATGAAGAAGAGCTAATTATTGCTTCTGCACACTGGAACACCATCAAAAAAATTATCTATTCTTCACCTTCTGCCTAGTGCAACTTTAGTTCATAAAGACCAGGTCAGACATAAGTCAATTTATTACTGTACTACAAACTTTATTATATAATCACTGTATTACTATGACTATTGTATGTATTACTGTGATGTAAACATCTGAGAGACCGTTGAAGCTCAAACAGTGGAAAATTGTATTTAACATGACATTTCTGAGTCTGATGCTCCTGTTTTCATACAGGAGAATGCTGACCATTATTCCAGTTATCTAAAATAATTCTATTTTGCTGAAATAACTGCAAAATAATAAGCAAAATGTACTTTGCATTTGGACCAGAGTGCATGATAGGTTTGCAATTTTCAACAAAGTGATGAACCAACAGCATTTATTTTTTTTTTGCAATTAAATTTTATTATCACCTCTGATCGACAGCATGCACATTTCCTTTATGAAAAAAATTGCCTTTATGACGAAATTTCAAGTAAAACACTGTCTAATAAATACGTTTCACATTTTCTTAAGGACTACCTCCTCTTCTTAATCAGCTTTTCCTTAAATTCTCCCATTGCCATTTTATCTATATTCGTAAAACTCAATGCAGATTCATTTTCCAGTGACGTACGCAAGTGAGTAACTGTTGCACGTCTGGATATTTAGAATGTATATAAGTCAAATCTAATCACTTGTAGATATTCACTAGGTGTGCGAGTTAAGAAATTCCATAATGTACAAATATCAGTTGTTAAGGCACATCCTGGATGAGCTTAACTATAACTGTGGAAACATTCATCTCAGTCACAGATGATAAATGCTCCAGAAGGCAGGACATGCACGGAGGTCAAAGGCCAAAGCTCAACCAGCTCCTCTCAGCCTCTGAAGACGCACTGAGCGGAGCAGATCTTATGTGTACTGTGTGTATTTTTACTATCTGTGCACGTACTGCGTGCGTCTTCTAGTTCCAGTACGCTGTGGTTCATTACAGTAATTACTGGCTGCTGCGTTCGGGGTCGGCTGGTGTTTTGCGAAGCAGCTCTGCCGCTATAGGAGCATGTGAACGGCCTTAAAGGAAGCTATTAATAGACAGATAATCACACTGGAGACAGTAATCCCTCTACAGAAAGAGAGAACGCCGTCAAAAGCCTGGAACGGGGCGAGAGAGCATGACTGTGAATGTATGTGTGTGTGAGAGAGAGAGAGAGAGAGAGAGAGAGAGAGAGAGAAGGTGTGTGTGATTGTACTTAGAGTGTGTAGCCTAGAATAACCCAGAAACTACACTTCGCACACATCAGCAGGGAAGGAACCTGGAGTGGAGGTAGGAACACACCGACGTGAACATATCAAAGCTCAGCCTCCTGCAGTAGATGAAGAGGTGCCGGGAGGATTTCCTGGACTACAAATGAGTGATTTCATGATGTTTGCTTCTATAATACTGTGAAATAATTCATCATATTATTTGTCCAAATGACATTACACTCCCTACAATGTGATTTAACACTGATTTATATTTGGTTTGTATGTCACTGAGGAGATTTAGGTGGTTTTTTTAAAGGTGGTGATGATGGACTAGATTCACTTCAAGCTGAAAAGAAGCTTAATTCACTGTTGTTTGAGGGGAAAAAGCAGAACACAATGGGTAATGTTAAAGGCAAAACTACAGTCATTAATTCACATTTTTTTCTGAATCACATGTTTTCCCTGAGGACTTTTCCACTGTCAGGCCCAGTTAAGGGAATCACTTTGGATTAATCTACTTAGTCTTTATGGAAAAATACACAATACAAGGTTCCTACACATTCAAGAACCAATAATGTCATTTCCATGCTTGTATATAAACTTAAAGTACATGTACTTTTCCTGATTATTGATGTTTTTTAATTTAATAATTTTTAGTTTTACTTACGAAATTACAACAAGAAACTACAAGTCACCATAAATTTAAAAAAAAGTCAAATTAGACATCAACTGTCTCAGCATCTAAACCACCACAAACTGAGGGAAAACCTGAATTTTTTTGCGTCAGACACAAAGAAATCTAGGATGTATTTTGGTCTAAAATTTGCACATTTTGCCAAAACATTTGACACTAACTTGACTTTGTTTTTATGATAAAATATCTCTAATGTTGACACTATGCCTACGGTTGGACTGGAAAATACACTTCTGCTGACCCTTACACTGCTGTAAGGAGACAAAAACAGAGACTTTCAGTATCATGACACAGACACTAACATGTCCTTTTCTGATTCGCCATGCTCTGGTCACATGACCTTTTCACAGAGAAACCCAGACGTCACCCCGGACAATCAGCTGTTAATTCAACATGATATGACATTACAGGCCATTCTGTCCTTTGTCAGTAGTAGCTGTTCTATGGCTAAATTCTGCTTTTTTGTTTTTAAATCATGAAACTGATGACAGCCCTAGATCCATGAGAAGAACCTCTGGAACCTCTGAATGGACCTTCTCTGTGGTATCCTCTACATTGAATCTCCTCTAAGTCCAGTCCAACCACGTCATCTACCCATCACAACATCCTCCACATCCTCCTAAAGGACCTGGAGATCCTCCTCAGTGGATGTGCAGATTTTTTTTTATTAAACTTTTTATTAGAAGAAAAGTGGGTTATACATGGTGCTCTTCAGTACATGTCAGTAAGTCATAAAGTAGATAATGAAAGGAAAGTAGAGAAAGAGTAAACACACACATATATATATATATACACACACACACATCATTACAAAAGGGCCCACATTCTCTCCCATCACAGTATTCCTATTCAGTTGCTGAAGTGGTAGGCAAGTTAAGAATCCAAAAAATAAGAAATGATAATGCTAACTAGAAAAAATACATCTAGAATAAAAAAAAAGGTACACAGCAGTAAATAAAAACAGCTGTAAAACTAGTATGTTTGTCTCCTCCATATGCATGTTTTTCCCATTCATAGCTCCTCCTGCAAACATTATCTTGGTGTGATAATATCTGTAATGACAGGAATAACAGCACAAATAATAATAATTATGGTAAATTGAATAAGGATAGATTACTGCATACATGTGTAACTCTGAGAACAATGTGATTGTTGCAGGTTTTTTTAACCACATTGTGGCTCTATAAACCCTCTTACAGGTCCATCAGAACCTCCTTTGGGACTTGTTAAACTTCTCCTGTGGCTAAAGTAACTTAACAACACCCACTAGATGTCAAAAACTATGTGTACACCCAGTCTCTACACAGAACTATATCTGGAATTATGTACAATAAAGGGGAGTTGGAATGACAACAGTCACGAATGTTTTGTTCTTATACTTTTTTTCATATACTTTTAAACAAAAACTGCAAACCAGGTTAGCTTGATTCCTTAAAAGCCATCGAAATAGTTTGGAAAAGAAAAGTTTCTAATTAAATCCGCATTTAAAGCGCACAGAACGTCTCTGCTGATTCCTCGACAAACAGCTTTCTGTCCACATTCACTGCGTACATCCACTTCACCTGTTACTGCAGGGTACTCATGCTTATACCAGAAAAAGAGGTATGAAAGCAGACGGGGAATAAATATACTCTCCGCAAGCAAAGTGCTAACGGTTGTCACGGCAACCAGCATCTTCAAAAACTCTTGCATGTCACTGCGAAGGACAGCGAAGCGCCTAAAAAAGACAAAACCGTGCCTGAAAGATTAAAAAATAAGGCCCATAAGAGTCGGCGTCCTCATCGTAAACATGGTCCTTGTCCTGATGTGAAAGGACTGACCAGACTAATTTATCTAAAGACTTTAAGTGGAGCTTTTGAAACTAACCGTATCACTGAGGGCATTTACTTTTACCCTCCATCTTCATCCTCAAATCCATTTAGCTGTTATGAATGTGATCTTTTTTAATCCCGCGGCCGCTGTGGACAGAGGATGACAAAAATGACGAGCGTTTGGCAGCCGCTGAATCGCTGAGTGCACATAAGCTGCTGGTTTTTTTTCCTTGTTTTTTTTTTTTTTTAAAGGATTATTATGGCTATCATCACAAGAGCAACAGCAAGTGAAGTGTAATAAACATCAATCACTTCATTGTAATTTGAGGTTTCAGCTTCTGTAAAGCAGAATGCAGGCGATGGAATGGGTTCTGTTGTTTTGTAATGCAACACCAATGGTCAGGACAGAAAGGTTAGAGATGTCTGGATTCAGAAAAATACAACTATTAGCTATTTTCTTTGTGCAATAAAATACTGCAACTGTGATTTGAGGTATGTCTTATATTTACCCAAGGCTACTAATTACCCAGTTAATCTGTTTGTTGTAGGAAAAGATCAAGTACTTTGACATTTAAACATATTTCAAGACAACTGACCCAAACTGGCAGCATTTTGGGTCTTTTTTTGTTGCGTCTAACACTGAACTAGAGACTGATGGGTGAATAAAGTACATGATTAGAACGATAACAGACATTTCTTAAATTAAACTTAAATGATTCGCTGTCAAGTAGTGAGAGAACTTCATTTAACAAACCCCATCTGCCTTCCTGTCCAGTGAAAAATCACTAAATGTATAGATTTATATGTGATAAACTGAGGGAGGAAGAGTTTCCTTTATCAGCTGAGTCTATTTCTGCTCATTAATGTGAATAAACTCTAAACTGTATTGACAAGAAAATACACTGTAAAGCATCAATAAAATCAATCTACGAAACACTGACCATTTACTGCATCGTGAATGCTTTGACTATTCATTCTCCAACAATAAAATGCAGGTATTTTTACTTTTAATATTTGAATACTCCTTCCAGTGTTGTCATCCAGATTTCCGAGCGGTGACCCCGGGGCCACAGAGCTATAAAAGCATCACTAACTGGTCTCATATCATCAGGACTATTCTGAGACAGTTTACGAGTGCAGTCCTGTTAAAACTTCAGCCTGGTTTCCTCCTCCTCCTCAGCTCTGGACGAGACTCATCTGGGCTCGTTTGGCAGAAGAAGAGAGAAGTGGCCGCTGCTTAATTAATGGTGGAAAAAAGCTTAACGACTCGCGGCACGACAGAGGGAGTCCAACGGCTCGCCACAGGAACTCCCATAAGTTGGTCTAATTACATAACAGAATCAACCTGTTGAGCAGAGAGGCGGGATGCGCTACCTTCCATATGGACGCGCGCTTTTCCAAAACGGAGCAGCTTGTACAGTGTGTTGCATCAGAGGATTTGTGAGATTTACAGGAAAAACAAACTTCTGATCCTGTAGCAGAGGACAAATTAAAGAACCACTCTCTTTATGCTGCATAGAACGGCACGATGTGTTGTTTCAGCATCACCACTGTCAGGTCAAGTAAAGAAAATCAAGTCAAACTTCATGTTATAAACCTTGTCACTTTCTAAAAATAATTTATATGGAAAGTCAGTCTATTGGGTCATGTTTTACTCTGATTCAAGGGCTACTAGATACCAGCGAATCCGTGCATCGTGATCCGCAATCAAAATTAGTGAATGTTTATATAATCAAATTAAATCGTGAATAACAATGCTTTTTTTCCGCCATCAAGTGTATTTAATTTTTGAATGCCTCTGAACATCAAGTTTAATGCTTTTCAATGCCAATTAAGGCCTTCATTTTCACAAAATCAATTTAATGACTTTTAATGCTTTTTAATGACCTGCAGAAACCTTAATTTATATTGTAAGGTGGATTAAGTCAGGTAGAATACCAGTAAGGGCACAAGTGTGAAATACATGGACCAACACAGCTGGGTACATTGGGTCTGTTGCTACAAAGACAAAAAGTAGTTCCCTCCTGGAAAAATGTGCAGAAAAAACAGACTTCTACCATCAAAAGAGAAACTATTAGGTTAAGTGTTGACCTAGTTGTCATGTACTGGTATATTCATATTGACCAAACTATCAAACAGTTACAACTTCTCTGAAAAATCCTTCCAATCGAACCAGTTTCTGCCAGTTTTCCTATAAGTGGTTTTGGAAATACAGCAAATGAAAAGAATCACTGAGCTGCGAAGACAAAACAGTCCCTCGACATTATTTATGTTTACAGTGAAGAAACCCGGTGTTAGTTTCAGAGCCGGAGCCATGAAGTTGTGGTTTAGAAACGGGTGATAATGAGTGTCAAAGTACATGTGAGCAGGTCGAGGGCAGTGCAACGCCTTCAACGCTCCTATTTAAAGGCGTCTAAATGTGTTGGTTTCTATAAATGCATGGGACGGCTTTGTTTCACCAGATAAATCAAAGTGTATGAAACCTGTTGCTCTTCGGCTGCAATAAGAACATGGACAGAAACTGGATGAACAATAAAAACAGCCTGTGCAGCTGCAACGATGAGTCATTTTTTTGGTTTATCAATTAGTTTGATAGTTAAATAATTATTAGTCATACTGAAGGAACAAGGAAGGAAGAAATCACAGCGTCATCAAGTTCAGAATTTGATACTTTTTTTTTTTTTTGCTGTGTAAAAATGGAAATAGAGACATTTTTGCTATTTTACTGACACGTAAATGGAAAAATTTATTATTCTTCATCAGATTTACTGTTAAATGAACTGAAAGAAGACATTTGTTGCAGCTTCATTTCTGTTACAGATGGTCATCATTTGCATTTTCAATGGCCTCAGTCCTTGTGCAGGAATTCACATTTTTGCATATTATTTTGCTACACATCTGCTAAATGGATGAACAGCCTTACAAACAGCCTGCTGCTATTACATAATTACCCAATTGTGTTTGAGCGGACTGTGATTATTTTGCTAACAGTTTCCATTCAGATTTTTACAAACTGAATGCAAACTATGATAAAAGCCATATTCGATCACTATTTCCACATGTTTTCAGATGTGACCGGTGCTTTTTTAAAGACGTGGTCCTGTCGATTTAATAAAGGATTAGTACCAAGAACTACTTTTTTTTTTTTTTTTACATAGAGAATCTTTTAATAGTCTTTTTTTACTGATTTAATTTCAGAAATGTGTTGTTTCTCTGTCCACAATATCTTGTTAACTATCACTAATAAAACAAAAAAAAAAATCTGTTGGGTTGATATTCCAAAAATATAATTTTCATTGCTCTACTTCTGATCATGGAGCTTTGAAGATGCCATATTCAATCCAATTCAAGGTGAATTATACAATCATAAAACAGTATCAAGAACTACTCATTTACAGGCCCTTATCTTGAAATTTCTACTCCATTCAATTTTTTATTTTTGTCTTTAGTTTTTTTTTCCTTATGTTTTGTATTATGTTTGTGTCTGAAATAAACTAAATTAGACTAAATTGACGTTTACTGACATTAAGGTCACGATTCTAGTTGCAACTTTTTGCCTTAATGAGCAAAAAATATGTCCCATGTACATGTTTTAATCACCAACTTGATAACTTGCAGAAAAGGGTAATTTGCATGACAGTTAATCATATCAAAGTCTCAGTCTGTTTATGAGAAACGGAGTCAGTCATTACTGTGTTTATTTGTGAGTTCAGTGGAAACAAGTCTAGAAGAGCAGCATACGAAAGTGTAAGATGAGTGGGCGATGCTCTCTTTAAGAAGTGTCCACACACACAGAGTGTAAAGGGGAAAGCCCCTTGCCTCTAAATGTGCTCGGGCTTGAGTTACTGCCAGAGAGAGAGGGAGTGAGGGGCTCCAACAGATGGACTCAGCAGGTGACTGGACCCAGGCCTGAAGGTCAACGTGGAGGCATTCTGTATGTACACACAAACACACACATGTTCCCACAGACAGAGGAAGACACACAACCCACAATCAGGACGCATGCAGGGCTATTGATGGACGACTGTTGGGACGCACCGGGTTTGACCTTTGCCCTCTGCTCTGCGGGGGTCGTCTAATTAAAGGATCAGTCTGGTGATTTTCTGCACCTTTGTTATTGCCAACAAATCCCTGTGTCACTCTCAAACACAAAGGTCATCTTCTGCCCTGGACGTCAACGCCACAGTTGATCGGTTTGGGTGATTAATCGCGCTGATAGGTGTCAGCATCTGTAAAAGTTAGCGCCGATATTGATAGTATTAGGCTTCCGACGTGGAATTTCTGGTTTTAGGGGAACGGATAGGTCAAAAGATAAGAATTATTCCTGTTCCAAACTATTGCGCATATTTAATATTAACTTCAGAGTGCAAAAAACCTCACATTAACAGTTAGCAAACATAGAAAGAGAAAATAAACTGTACTTACGTTATTTGTTAATACTTTGTACTAGGATGGGAAAATCACCGAATTTGAATCGACTGAGTAAACCTTCATGTTTATTAGACAGACCTTATGTTTTTGTAGGTTTGGTAGGTGCAGGTATTAAAGAAGTCCTCCTTTCTGGCAGGATGTCTATAAAATTCTGCAAAAAGTATTCCAGACAATCATTCCTTTTGAGCTTGTATCATTATAGTGAGGAGTTCTACCATCACAAAACGTCTCCTCTAATGACATATTTATTTCAGATTTGAAGTGCTGCTTGTAGGAAAACCACTACAAGAAAGTGGCAAAAACTATAAAAACCTACAGTGGAGGAGTGGATTGACATCATCTATGACATTTTTAAGATAGAAAGAATTACTTTTGCAATAAGACTACAACAAGGTCTATTTTTGAAAAGATGGGAAAGATGGATTAGGCATGTTCAACCATCATTCATTTAAGGTCTTGTCCTATGTCCATTTCGCCCCTTTTTTCGTTTAACCCTTTTCTAAAGATGTTTTTTTTTCTTTTCTTTTAATTTTTTTTAATATCACAAATGTGCACTCCAGCATTCCTGTTCTAGGGAGTTTAGTTCTTAATTTTGTATTGTATAAATTGCATCTTTGGTATTGCTGAGGGAGGACCAATCACCCAATCATCCTTATTGTAAGTGGAGTCACGGACGTATCGCTGTGTGATTCAGTTGTAATTTTCAGATGAAAGTATGAGAATGGTGAATTATTATGTGAATAAACATATGAGCTGTGGAAAATCCTAATAAAAAGAGATCTGAAAAAAAAAAAAGTCCTCATCCTCTGTTGAAACAGGTGAGGTTGCTTACGTTCTAAAAACCAGCCACATGTCTTGACAAACCGGACTCTCAGGCGACGCCATCGGCCGCTCGAGTTAAGCTGAGACGGGCCGGTTTGCACATCACTTTGACTAGCTGCACAAACAACCACATCTGAGCACGACAATCTGAAGTGAAAGTGTGTCATGTTCCTGCTTCAATGTGGAACTGCTTCTGCCACAGGGTCTATAAGTCACTGAGGTTAAACATTACATAAAGGATTACAGCGAGACGAGAGGGGACGATAACGCTCACTGTCAAAACATCTGCTCTGTTTGGTCTTCAAACCAAGAAGACATGAGCCAGCAACATGGGGGACATCTGATACGGATGCAGATCTGACCAGACGGTTATGCAAATTCAGCAGATATGCAGTATGTATACATGCAAGTACTGTACATGAGTGTCCCAGAGAAGCTGGATCACAATACAAAGATCAGTGTGGATCCTGCTACAGGTGGGAAAGTTTGGCCACATGTCATTTGTTTCATTCCAAACTGAATATTTGTATTTATTACTATGTATGTTACAAAAGTGCCAAGAACAGGCTTTGAAGAAAAGCATGAAAAAAGGAAAATTTTCAAAGTCCAATTTCCATTCGCATTTGAATCCAGGGGATAACGAATTCACAGGATAAATGTCTATTCAGAATATTGTCTGCAGCAGGTAAAAAAAAAGTCATCACCAGAAAGTGGCTAAAAAAGGACGCACCAAAAATGGACGACTGGGTAGAGGTTATAGGTGACGTCTATAGGATGGAGAAGCTTTGGTTCGTGCTGCACACTTTTAATGTTCGGTTAATCTTCTACAGGGGAAAAGGGTTTATGAAAGGAAAGAATAGAAATATACTTGTTATTTCCTATTAATTCTATTTTAGGTTACTGTGTATATTTTTGCTATTTCTGTCATTGCTCCCCTGTAAGTATGTTTTTGTTTCTTTTTCTTTACATATATAGAGGTTATATACATGATATAAAATGCTGATAAGATAATGCTGCCTGAAAAAAATAATAAAAAGATAACTACAAAAAAAAAGAAAAGTGCCAAGATATTCACTTAGATATTCCCTGTATGAGACGACAACCGGCTGAAGTTCACCACTTAATGACTGACAACAAATCGTCCCAATAGTTTTGTTTACTACCACTGATACATGAAGGATGCAAAAGGACATGGCTGTCACCATGGCAACAAAGTGAAACGATGAAGCACGTCTCTAAATGAAGCGAATCTGGTGTGAAATGTGGAGCTGTGTTTGCTCTCACAGTGGAGCTACAATTAAGTTTGTTTTCATTTATTGTCAAATGGATCTTTCAACTACTCCCACTGTTTATTCCAATATTACCTGGTATTTATGTCAACAGTTTTCAAAAATTTAAAGTTAAGGTTTTGGGGTTTTTTATGCACGATTTATTCTTATAAATTATGCCTATTTCTTTTGAACGGAGTTACATTATATGATCAAACTGTGCAAAGTTCCCTCTGTGCAGATTTGCTTTGAGGGTGAATGTGTATGTACTATAAAAAATTATTTTGAGTTTCAACCAAGTAAATTTCCATGGAGACTACTAGTTATTAAAAAAAACGTAAACATGCCACAACTTTGACTTCTGGTTTTTCCAAAAGCCAAAAATATGCATCTCAACAGTTTAGAGTTCCATTTAGACTATTTACATCATGTTTAATTTAAACCTTTGTACGACTGTAACTGTATCTGTGTTTCCATTTGTATTTTATTGTTCTTTGTGAAGCACTTTGCGACTTCTCTTGTCAGTGAAAGGTGCTATATAAATAAACTTTGTTTGCTTGCAGTAAGCAGTGCCAAACATATGATGGTAAATGACCAAGAATGCACAGATTATATAAAATTGATGATGTTACATTTTGCCACCAAAACACTGAGTCAGTCAGTGACTCAGCTCATCACTTTTGAACCAGATGTTAACTTACAGATGACAGATGTGTTATAATTCAGCAGTCAAAGCTGACAATGAGACAACAGCAGCTGCATGTTCATTAATCCACTCACACACACACATACATATACACACACACACACA
>JAPTYQ010000016.1:29735915-29775689 GCA_029814465.1 Ostorhinchus cyanosoma | reverse complement strand
GCTGACAATGAGACAACAGCAGCTGCATGTTCATTAATCCACTCACACACACACATACATATACACACACACACACATACATATACACACACACACACACACACACACACACACACACACACACATAGACATAGACATACACAGGCCAGGATTACTGTAACAGAAGAACCAAACACATAAATATACAGTCATGACCCAGATACAGATGAGTACCGTGGCCATATCTGCATGTTCTCCGTGTTCTCAGGTCTCATATAAGTGTTCTGCGAGGCGCCAGGCTCCTGTCAATCATTAACACATGCACTTGTCCTGAGTCAAGTTTGCTCTGAGCTACTGTAAGCAACGACATGGCAGATGGTACCTTCACTGTTCACTGATAACAATCACATGGATCAGGTATCAGATACATGCACACACCTTCAGTTATCAGACACTGCCAAGAGCAGTCATGGGTAATCATGGAAGGTAAACCGCAAAAATACTACCACATAGATCTAGTTTTATCTCTAATTACAGATGTATTTTTAACATTTCATTTAGAAAACTAAGACTTCAGTTTTACCTTGAGTAGGTTGGAGCTCTGTTAACCCCAGCAAACCAGAGGCTGATGTTTGATAAATGCCATCAATCTGAGGCTATTAGTTCTTTTTTATAACGATGCCACTGATGGTGTTGGATGTCTTCTTTTGACACCAGCCCAAAAACACCAAACACAACACAAATGTATTAGCAAATTGTCTGATTTTTCAGCCTGTAACCATGAAACAGCTTTAAGACTGATGCATCGATTAACATGTCATATCATCATGTTGTTTTGTTCAGAGCTACAGGTGATGCACACATCAGTTGATAAGATTAAAGCTCCTGTTGCTCCTACATATATAGACTATAATGTACTGAAGCTGGTTGTGCTGGTCAGTGAAACCTTTAAAGATTGCCTAATGTAGAATGAAGGTCATATAATCATACCCTAAAATTATGTGAATAATAAACCACTTCTCAAAAGCTTGAACCAAGAACAGAAACATCTGACCTTTGACCTCTAACTGCTCATCTGTCAGCAATCAAATGGAAGATGAGAAAATGAGACCCCAGGCTTATAATAACTGCTATTTAAAGTACTCCACAGGTAACAAACTGACTTTAGTTGGAGCCGAACCAAAGTCTTCACGGTGGACAAGCTACAATGTTCTGTTTCTAATCAATGTTCAAAGTAGTCACAACTACTGCCCAAAGTATTTATCTACAACTATACACAAGAGGCGAAGTTTTATTTGCACTTTGCATTGAGAAAAAAGGCTTCCTACAGTGGAACAGCAAAGGACACACTAAAAGACAACTACATGATGTTTACTGGAACATTAAAGCCTGGGTGTTTGCATCTGAAAAACACATTTTTGCATATTCATCTGCCACACAAAGCCATCCCTTTATTTAAATGCCAAAAGCAGGCGTTTTTTTAAGAGTCTGGAAGAGAACCAGTGTAGTGTTGTTTAACACTGGCAGAAGAGACGCTCATATAACTGAAAGGTCACGGTCTCTGACAGCTGATGTGTCGTGTCAGAGTTTCGTTGAGTAAGACGCTGCTTTGCTTTGAGAACATCAGCTCAATGAGTGAAATCTGAAATGTGCTCCCTGAGGCATCGACGGCAGCAGCAGCAGAGCGAATCTGGGACAGTTCGCACAAAGACGGCGTTCAACCAGTCCAGGTGAGAGGGCCGGAACGCTCACGGTGCTCGCATAGCAGGAATTCCACTGACAACACAGGAGGTACCTGTCCTCCACCTCTGCTCACAACAAACCACCTTCTGCTGCGACAACATCTTCTGCTGCTGCTGTGGGACTGTAGGCCACGGTGCTCCATCATTAGGAGAACACACTGCATCGATATGAAGTAGAACAGGACTGGGCTTAGTTGCAAACAATGTGTTGCTTTGAACAGATGTTATCCTTCGCTCAGAGCGGAAACTCAAGTCTTATCAGCCATATCAGAATCAGCTTTATTCACCAAGTACGTAAACACATGCAAGGAATTATTTGTGGGGAGTTGTTGTCTCTCTTATTATTCTACTCTTAGCTGGGCATCATACCGCCCAATAGCTGACCCTGTCTGGCCCACATGAGGTCACTGGCAAATTAAAAGTCAAGGAAAATATATACCATCATAATACATGCAACCAATACAACGGCACTGCTTTTATTTTGAAGAATCTGCTAAATTAACATTTTTTCACACATACTTTTCGTACTTAGCATAAGGCTTATGCACTGATTGATTTGTTGGTCAGCTAATGCCAAAAAAAGAGAGATAGATTCAAAATGTATATGTGTATATATATTGAGCAGAGTTGCAAGTGTATTGATCCGGTCCTGAACAACTGTCAAAGTTTCTCATGTGGGCCCCATAAGAAAATTAATTGCCCACCCCTGGTCTAGTATATGATAAGCATGAAAAGTAAAACAAGAAAAAACTCGACTTATGTGAGCAGTTTTGTAGTAACAGCAAAATAAGCAGTCACTTCACTGATTAGTCAATGAGGAAAATCAATATGCAACAGTGTTTGCATCCAAGCAATCAATCAATGAATAAATCACTAAGCATTTCCAAGAATCTCCTCAAATTTGACTTTCTTTGCTTCTTGTTCAGTTTTTTCCATCGCCTTAGGATATAAGACAACAAAGATGTAAATTATACTAATGCCTTCCTCATTTCATCTCCTCAGTAAATATTTCAACTGAACCCTCATAAACTTCCTTCTGAAAAGCCGTGAAACATTAAATCTGAGCGCAGTAAAAGAGAATATGTGAATATGTGTGTGGTTTCTGCTTAGGTCTGCTTCACCCCTCTGTGTGGTGTTAATGATATTATGATACAGGATATTTCCCTCGGTAATGGGAGTGCATCCTGGTTTACAGTAGCGCTCGTGCGTACAGTCAAATACATAACATTCCAGGAAATATAACTCATGTTGTGTAGATGTTTCTGCATAATGACAGTGTTCCTACTGTTTTGTCATCTGTCTCTGAAATGAAACCATGCTTGATCACTAGGTTTTTACAGACTCATTCATAGATGCGTGAGTTTGGCGTCATTGTTCTACAACATGCAAGAAAAACACACTGGCGTCGATATAAGGAACTGATAAGCCTGGAGGAGTACGATTCTGATGGATCAGAGCATTCAAAACCTGTTCTCAAACCCCCAGCGGTGACAAAGATTTTTCACTAGTCTCTTGTGTTTGAGGGATGGTGTGATTAGTCTAAAAGAGCCTAAAACTAGAGCCGCACAACTGCAAAACCTGTGCATTTGCAAAATCACAAAAAAACCCACTACAGTTTAAAGGTGCATTGTGTGGATGGTGATGTTTTTGGATTCAATTACACTGAACAGAGAGAAAAACTGTGCAAAACATGCAACATGCCACATGTTTTTTGCTTTTTAATGCTTTTTTTTAAAGTAGTTTGAGTATGAAATGATCTGTAATGTGTGGATGACTTCACCAAATTGTGCAGTCCTGGTAATAAAAAATACAACCAGTGCTATAATTAGGCAAAAGAAAGATATGAAGCAAACTCCTGCTGACAGATTCCATAGTGGTTTTACAGCCTGGTTTTTCCACATACTGCACTCGAAGAAGTAGCTCAAGTGCAGTAAGCAATTTGTCAGTGTGTAACATGAATATATGCAATTCCTAACAATGACAAATGATTATTGAAATGAGCAATTAACCAAGAAAAAGAAACCACAGCCCCATATTGTCAACGCATCACATTTGCAGAAGAATGTTAGAGGTGCAGGAGGTTCAGGAAATCCATGTTTCACTTTGAAGAATGCGAAAGCAAAACCTCAGACCTCCTTTTTACAGTTCAGACTCAGTTTGATAAGAGGCCATGTGCTGCGTCCACCTCTGTGGAATGCCAACGCGGGACAAAATGCACTCGTTTTACCAGTGAACTTTCCATTCTCCTCTCACCCAGTGAAAACAGTCATCTTCTGTTACCAGTCAGTCCATTTTAAGTGCACCTTTTCCATCTGCCTCACATACACATGACATGCTGGGCCGGCTGGTAGCCCTGACAGCAGAGGCTAACTTTAACACACCAACCAGCAGCTGAGCGATCGCACACAGACACGCAGACACACACGTACGTAAATGCTGCCACTCACTTAATCAGGTGTCCGTTCCCTGTGAGGCACCGCTGACAGAAGACGACAGTCATGAACGGGACAATGAGCGCTGATTTGAGCCAAACATGTGGACAGCAGAAGTTTAGCGGACCCACGATCCTCTCGTGGCTTGTTTGTAGCGAGTGGGGCTGGAAAAATGTAAAGGGACACCTCGTGGATCAGGTTTCTCCTGAGGAGGGGTGGGAAGATGAGGCAGCGTGTCGGTGGGCTTCATTGGCCGAACAGAGTCGGGAGGAAGCCGCAGGAAGACGGAGGGGCGGGCTGTTACGCCATTGTACGTCTCAGTCTGTCTCTCTGGTCCTTTCTATTTTTTACCCCTCTCTCTTTTAAAGCCTGCTGCCCAGGGAGGTCAGAGACAGATCAGTTCCTCCTACGGCCGAGAAGAGCCTAATTCAGGATGGAAATACAGACAACACGTTCAGCCACAGCAGTGTTCGCTGCACATTAGCCTGGGCTGTGCTTGCAATGCTTTTTCTCTCCTACCTGCTGCTTCTATCAAGTTTTAGCGTTTGTACATCTGTGTCTAGATGTGGAAATGACAACATCTAACATCAGTGTGGAAGGACAGGAGGAGATCTCCAGGAACAGACAAGACAAAATACTGAGTACTGACTCAAGTACAAGCACAAACCCTTGTGGCCTCAAGGCGGGGGCAAACTTCAACAACAGGAGTCAGACTCAGCAGACGTATGAAAGCAGATGTGTGTAGTGATGGAAAAAGTGACTTGGGATGATGTGAATTAGAAACTTTCTAAACCCTGAGATTAGAGGTGTAGTCATTCTGTAAATCTATGAATTGGTTTAGGGAGCAATGATATAGCCAAAAAACAACAACAAAACCTTGATTTTTTTTAAATCAATCAACTGCCTAAGTATATTTATTTTGCCGCTTTTTTTTTCCTTTTATCTCATTTTTGCCTCCACCATGGAGATTACACATTGCTGTTTTTCTACCAATCTTATCATGTTCTGATTTTCCCTCAAATGGGTCAGTTTCATCCACAGCACGTTGCTTTTCCACTGCAGATATAGCACTCCTTCAGTGCAGCTGGTTGTGAAAGTGACGCAATGTAAACTATTGCAAGGCCATTTTCAATACGACTGGAGCTGCAAGCAATACAACAGTGCAGGACGAAGAATCTTACAGCTGTAACTTATAATAATAGTAAAAGTGGATTAGATTTCTATGGTGCTTTTCAAAGCATTAACTTAAAGGCTAATCTTCATAGTAAGAGTTTTTGTTTGTTTTAACTCAAAGCTGAGGTCCTGCAAATAGAAGTGCAGAATCATTTGACTGGGTATGAACTAAATCTTTTAGTTTAGGAGCCGAGCATCTCTACCAACAAAGTGTTCTATTTTAATCGAGGACCACATTAGTCCAATATAAACATAGTAATAGTAAAGTTGATGAAACAATATGTAATGCTGACAGCCATAACTTGAACATCCTGCACAGTCAGACATAATCTGAGTTCATTTTAAGTCCAACATCATGACTTTAACAACATACACTATACACACTCCTGCAGGTTCAAGTGGACCAGCTCCAAACAGACTTTAAACAATCTCTACAATTACAATCACCCCCCAACCTTGAATGGAACCATGAAAATGATGCAAAAGTACTTTTCCGTTTCCATTAAATCCATACCCTGTAAATGTTAGCACTCCAACACACTGTACGCCAAATTTTTGTCAGAGAAGAAAGAAAGCACAGTTTTTCCAAGTCGATAAAAAAAATCTAAAACTCAATAAATTAATCTAATCCAATATCTGTCTACATGACTGTGATCTGAAATGTTTTGGCGAGGGCTATGAGACAGAGTGGAAAAGGACTGGGATGGACAGTTTCTCCGACAGAAGGAGCTGAGTGTTTATGCCGAGCCGTTCCCTGACAGGAACCATGTCCTTCCCCTCCTCTTCCTCCTCTGCCACTGAACATTAAAGCGCTCCTAATCCTTCCTCCAGGTTTCCCGCCAGCCCCCCCACCCCCCCTCCCTGGAGACACTTAATGAAGCTGGAACTATGTAGAAAACTGTAAATGAGATTATGTAATGGCTACTGTGTTTGTACATTATCGCCGCAGAATCTCTCCATACAGTGAAGGACAGATTCGCCTGGCCAATACGTTGTGGTTGCTATGCCAACGCTCACAGTAACCAGGCAGCTCGCTGGCAAACCTTCCCGCTCTACTCTGAAGAATATTTATGACTGAGGAAAAAACTTTTCACTCTACACATGCATGAGTAGCTGCAGAACAGACTCACAAACCCCTCCGGGCTCATGCTTCGGTTTCATTTGGATTTTTTTATCTGTCACTTAGCCTTTATCGATTCAGGAGGCGGAATTTGGTGCACATTCATGCCACATGGGAGCTGTGGAGTACAACTTCAGCCCTGTGCTGGGAGGAGGGAGAGGGCTTGCTTGAGGGCACGCTGCCAGGAAGTGTTGAAGGACGACTCAAAAGCATTACAAAGAATCAGAGCAGCCAATGTGTTCCTGACGACCTGTTCGGGACAAAGTGTTTTGTCTGTTTCCATCTTAATTCAGCTCATCAGTGAACTGAACTCTGCAGGTTCAGGCACCAATTGGACGACAGCGTTGCAACAGATGTAGTTTAGTCTGAATCAGCAGGAGTTTGTAAAACCTGCAATGGTTAACATGGTCTTCCACATCACAGAATCCAACCAGCACTTGTCTACAGGAAGTGTTCACATCAAAGTTTACCTGATGGTTGAGTTGGATTAAAGTCAAATCACTTCCCACCTACAGGAACACGACCGCTCCAGAGTAGAGCCAAACACTTATTAACTGTGCAATTACATAACCACAAAAGGCTGTAATTTAATGGTTCAGTGCATGTCTGTGAGAGGGATACCAAGATAAATAAGTAACAGTTTTCTAAGTTGTTGTACTTTATATTAGAGATAGAAAAGATACACTATCCAACTAAGCAAGTAAAGGCTAATCACAGTCAAAATATTGTCCAGACCGCTTCCTCTAAAGGGTTTTGATGTGGTTGTTTTGGTCTCAAGACCTGCTCAAATGAACCAGACCAAGATGGAAAAAGGAGTCTGATTCAACCTGAACAGAAAGCCTTTAATCTACTGGTTTTAGAATTTTCTTAAACATTTGAATTATGTTAACATCAACCTCTTGGCACATTTTTTAAAAAGTTGGATTAAAAAAAAATGACACTATAGCTATTGTTTGAACATTCTCAAACTATAAATTTAACTACAAAGGTGACAAATCAGTAGTCATGTCCATAGTCTTGTATTTTTATTCCCTTTACTCTCTTTTCCCACATTCTCTGTTAGTCTCCAAAGGCTATGTTAAGACAGAAAGCTCTCAAAAATTAATTTACTGACACAGTTACATGCAGTGGAAAAAGTAAACGGTTTATACTACTTTGAAGTCTGAATGCGCCGCCTCTCAGCCAATCAGGACCAAGCACTGTACATCCACAGTAAGAACACACACTCCTGCCAAACTGCGAAAGGTTGATCTATTTAATTACACACCAATAAATAAACATCTTACTAACGGCATGGCAGCCGGTTCTGTCACACCAAACACCAAAACAGATGGTGTGAACACATACAGCGGTGGCGGCGTGTTCCTGCATGTTCGACACTGATACACACAACCAGAGGATGTGCAGAAAAGATTTAACACATTTATCTTATTCACTAAATCCACAGGCATATTTTATAGTGAGTGGTAATATGAAGGAACACAGACAGTCTATAATGACACCTCTGGGTAAATATTTGTGTAAAGTAACCTATGTTTAAGGTTTCAAACACTTCATTTTATTAAATTCTTTAATCCAAATTTAAGACACTGTTTCAGCTACATCTTTGTGTAATCAAACATTGCTGATAAACCTAAGGATAAGCAGCAAGTAGTTAGCCTCATAGCATAATTGCCCGAGTCATATTTTTGGCCAAATTGTAATATCTGTGTAATTTGAGTTTCCCAACACGATTGGTTCATTTTGCATTGTTGGCTACATCAGTGTTTTTCAACCTTGGAGTCGCGACCCCATGTGGGGTTGCCTGAAATTCAAATAGGGTCGCCTGAAATTTCTAGTAATTCATAAAAATAAAAATTTAAAAAATTACAAATAAAAATATTTTTTAACGATTCAATATATATTTCATTAGAAATAAAACAGGACACACTTTTCCAAATAAAAATCTAATTTAAATAAAATACAGGATACAACATCTAAGAGGGCATATCTTGATTGACCTGATCATGTGACTACGCTTCAACCTGCCCGGACACAGTCGCAGTCAGAAAACTGGATCCAACAGAGAATGGAACCAGGATTTCCTAATAACAACTAACAAACTGAGAAAATCTGATGTTGACAAGCATTCTTGGAACCATTAATATAAAGAGTCATGTTTATGGGCTGTTCAATTGAATTACTGCAGGAAATTATGTGGCTTAATAATTATTTCCAAAGCTTAATGTAAGATTATGATGAGAGCAAGTTAGGTTAATCTACATTTGGCATCAGAAATGTGGAGTCTAACAGAGAAAAACTTCAACCTCTCACCTACAAAATGAAATCACATCAAAAGATAGTAAAGTTGGATGTTTAGATTAAACTTTACTGAAGGTATATATTTAAGACTGAGTTAATTTGCAGTCTTGGACCCGAGGCGTGGTTTTGGTTTTGATGCGACACTGACTGGGTCTGTTGGGAAAATTCCTCCGGTGTGCGTCATCCCTTTTTTACCCGGGGGTTCCCCTTAAGGAAACTGCGCCCTCCTCGCCTTCCTCTCAACATCTAGGAATGAGCTACACTGCCAGCAAAGGGATTTATGTAATCCACCGGGCCTTACCGAGACCCCGCATGTCATTTCTGACTAAAGTCTGACCTGTGCTGGTGACTAACCCATAAGGAAGAGGAGGAATAAAAAGATGGGATTTGTGCTTTAGCAGCCTGTTAAACCAACAGAGGGTACAGCTGCAGGGATACACCCGCCCACATCTGCTGCTGCTGCTGCTGTTCAGGACCGGAGGTAAACACTGAAAAACACACCAGAGCTGCTTAATCTGTTAGCACGCTGCACACGGATGCATGTTCAAATTTCACCCAAATAGGAAAGGGTTAAACTGAGGATGAGTGCATGCACAGGTGTGTTTGTCATTGTTGGGTTATGGCCTAGAAATACAAAACAAGTATTCATATCTCAGATGCCAGAGTCAAAAATGATAACACCCTTGAACGGCATCAAATTTGAATAAAACAGGAAATTCTTGTTGCAAAACAATGGAAGCTGTGTGACTACGAAGGCCAGGAAATAACAGATATCCATTGTAACCACATCTGTCTAATAAAATAAACAAGCAACGCACACAGCAGGGATAGGCGAGAAATCAAAGACATGTCTGGTGAAAACTCAATCATACCATGCATTACCTGAAAGTACTCCAAGTATTTCCTTTATACTTCTACTGCACAGCGTTTCAGAGTACAGACTGTACTTTTTGCTCCACCACTTTAATGCAGCACTAAAGTGAGGTGTGTGATGGCTCGGCCAGTTAACGATGGTCAGAAAGAATAAATAGGACAGCAAGTAAAATGTGTCTTTGTACATGAGTGAAAAAAAAAATTATATATATAACAATTACAGATAACTATTGCTGAGAAAACAGCTCTTTTTCTTAATCCCGTGTAGGTGTGGCTGATCAGGTTTTGATTGACATTTCTTGGACTCCACCCATGATAAATAAAATCTCCCATGGCAACCGTCACAAGCAGCAATAACATAAAACGCGTGGAAACACAGTGGTGTATATTTAAGCCTTGCACTCAGGATGAAACAAAAGTTCTTTGATCTAAACAATATTTATTTCAATCAACATGTTAATCCTACAGAAGAGGATTAGGACCACTGGAATAAAATACAATTAAGGCCCAATATTTTTTATATAATTATTCTGAGAAAAAAAAATCTGAATTCTGAGATTAAAGTCAGAATTCAGACATTTTTTCACAGAATTTGGACTTTAATCTCAGGACAATAATAAAAAACTATTTAAAGCAGTCAGAATTCCAAGATTAAACTCAGAATTCAGATTTTTTTCCTCATAATATTAAAAAGATATATAGTGGACCTTTATTTATTTTTTCCTAGTGGCCTTAATCCTCTTCCATATAATCCTGATAATTAACATACATAAGCAAAGACAGCTCCTCTATGTCAACTAGTCTTAACTAATATGGATCATGATTTTTCCTATAAATGTTTGGATTCCCACCCAATATCACAAAGGTTACAAAAAAAATGTAATTACAGTATATTATTTGGATTAGGAGTCCAAAGTGCAGAGTTGGTATATTTCAGTTTATAGTGGTTTAAATTAAAGTAATCAGGTACAGCTGATTTTTGTAGTAATATACCAACAAAAAGTCATGAATCCCTAACCATTTGTAATGTACATTGAACAAAAGGACTAATATGAAGACATCACAATGTGTTATGCAGTTACAGGTGAATAAAAAAAGGGAGGTAAACTACTGATGAAGAGCAGTATTACAAAATGTAGGGGATAATAACAGCATATGCATCAATAATTCTTGCTCCACTGCGACAAAAGGTGACTCACATATCAATAGTGTTTTCATGTGTAAAAAAAAGAAAAAAAAAGACACAAGTCAAAAGTCTGAGGAAAAAAAGAAAAGCTTGTTTTACAGTTTTAATCAATGAATAATCTGTAGTTAAATTAACAACAACAAAAAAACGTTTCCTCACTAATAAGTAACATATAACCTAAGAACATCTTCGGTCGAAAAACAATCAAGACACAATTAAAATTCCAAGAAGAGAGTATTTAAAAGGTCATTATGAAGGGATCAGGGTGAGACTGAATTTATGCCGAAAACTCACTGGTGTTTAAATAATTACTTTCAGAGCTGTGTTTACTGCACTTTCGCTAAAACATCTAGATTCCACCCCTGAAAACAGGTAGTATAACAAAAAAACGCACTTAAATATAAATAAAATAGAGGACTTTTCAGATTCCTAACCTCCTCTGTGATCGTAAACCATTCAACGGCCTGTGAAAGTGTTCCTAAAACACAAAAGCTGACCGTCCTTGCAGTTTTACAGCGTCCGTCGGTGTGATTCAGCTCTGACGGCAGGACGCCACCGGACGTCGTAAAGGCTGCACGTCTCTGCTCAGTTCATGCATTAATTCACCTTTACCGACCGTGATCTCAGAGCCTGTTCCGCTGCGACTCAAAGGAACCTAATCCTCCTCCTTCCACTTGGTTTACGTGGACATATATGGGAGCGCAGCGAGACTCGAGAGGTTCGGCAAGTCGTCTTGTGACCAAATGGAAGGCATCCTGGGAAATAAGTAAGACTCTCCTGCTCTTTTGTGATTGTGTTTCAGAGTTGTATGTGCCTCACAGTCCAGCCTGTACGTGTTTTCTTCTGATCTATATATGTTTTAGTCAAGAAAAATGCGTGCGAGTTCCTCCGTCGGTGCTTTTTTTTTTTTTTGTGTTGGCGTTTACTGATTAATTTTGCTTTGCTCATTCACCAGTGCCATGAGGCAGTTTAAAACCCCATAATCCCTCAGTCACCTCTGACTTTTACTGTTGCCGTTCAGAGGATTTGTCATAGCTAAAGGACTAGTTCAACACTCTTTAAAACATACTCATTTCCTGATAAAGTTTCTTTTACAGTCCTCTAAATGTAAAGTATTTACCTGATAAATATGCTGTATACATTTTGCTCTATTGTTGGATCATTTACAATCATAAATAAGAAGTTTAATACTGAAAAAATGCTCCTGTAATACCAAGAATTTTCAAGTAAAAATTGGGAACTGATTCTTAGAAGTACTTCCTGTTTCCACATCAGGTTACAGGAGTAGACATCCAGGTTTTGATGAATGCTGAGCTATTCTTTGAATTTCAGCTGCAAAAATATGCTATCATTGACCTAACAGAGGTACATATCACAACATTATGAGAGAAGGAAAGGATCATGGGAAAAATAATCTTACATATCTCCCATCAATAATAAAAAAAGTAAAGTATATATCATTATGAGCAGCTCTGTATTAATTAAATTCTAGTAAACACCTCTAATAAACCAAAATTAAATCAGCCATCAATACATCAAGAATATTTCCAAGAACGATGCTTAAGTTATAACAGACATGACTGCTAATTGCTGATGCTATTGCTAGGTTCTGTGTGTGTGTGTGTGTGTGTGTGTGTGTGTGTGTGTGTGTGTGTGTGTGTGTGTGTGTGTTAGGATGAATGAAATGCAGAGTGAATTTCCCATCATGGATAATAAAACAGGTAACCTTTTAACCTTTAATAAAAGTGTTTTTAGTGAAGCCAGGTTTTTCCTACTATTGTAGAGATAAGACTAAGACTCAATACCCGAAGACGAACAGACAGAGCAAATCTGCTGAATTCCTCTACCAGTCTGTAGAGAAAACACACAACATTAGCCAAACAGACTGTTTTTTGTTTTTCTGGAGTAAGCTTTTTAAGAGGAGAGGCTGTCTATGATCCACAGTGTGAGTCAGTGAGCTCAGGGTATTGCGATTCTTTGAAACACTTTCTAAATATTGCAACATTAGGTCAAATTATGGTAAAATGCAATGTTTTTAGTCAAGTAACAACTTCAAAAAGCCGTCACTCCACATAAAGCCTCCATGAAGTCTGAGAAAACCCCGAGTGAAAGGTAATTAAACTTTAAAGGTAATGCATCTGCGCCGCATTAGAAAATTGACATCATCGCTCAATATTGTTCTCCTGCAAATCAATGAGGAGCACAACGCAAACCTGCAAATATGAACCGCTTTCTGCCAAACTACACAGGATTCAAGCAGCAGAGTCCAGATTTCAGACATGTCTGGCCATCCAGTATCCAGTGCATGGGGACCGACAGTGAAACCTGTTATCTGTGACATGTCCGACTGCGTTTCTAATTCAGAAAACTCTATAGTAAGTAAACCCCCCCCCCCCCCAATGAGCCACAGTAGACTGGGTTTAGGGTGGTGGTTGGGGGGGTGAGAAATGTGTGGAGGCGTGAGAACGTGTGAAAGTGAAAATGTCCAAATGTGAGGAGATAAATACAGACACACCGCAAAGAAATGACATGTTAACACCTAGAGCTGTGTGTTCTTTTAACATACGACACACACTGACTGTTTGAACCAGCAATTCCTACATTTTTATGTCTCAGGGCCCAAATTTCACATCAACTAAGACACATGAAAAACACTATAATCTTTTTTTCCCGTTTTTTTCTTGTTGCAGTGTTTTCGTCTTGTTGCGTCTTTTATGACAGACATTTCATCTGACTTTGGTGAGGCTAATATTTATAAATGTCTAAATGTTTTTTACTATAGGAAATAAATTCACATATCCTACTACAGTCATACATTTTACTCTGACAGTGAATTTCCCAATAAAAACCATCTATGAAACTCATTTTGGATCCTGACTCTTGGCAACTTAAAATGGATGAGACGGATAGTTTCTACAATCGAGGAAAAAATTATTAGACCATCAAAAACAATGGCTACGCAATCAAGTCCTAAGCCCTGTGTATCATGTGACTAAAACGGATAGAAAACATGGAAGGAATAAAAGCACCATTTTTGTCAGTTCAATGACACAGATATTGATGGAAGAACTGAAGTGATTTGGGTTATTATCAAGAAAAGGTGTTAAATGGATAAATATCAGCTCTGAAATTCAACTACTGTGAGCTGTTTGTGTTGTTGTCATTATATTTGTCCAAACAAATGGACCTTTAGTTGTACCAGGCATTAAAATTAACATGAAATTGAAGAAAACAAGGGTGGTCTAATCATTTTTTCTGTGACTGTACGCCTTTCATGGGCTCTAACATATAGATTCTCATCATTTCATTGTTTATCTTTAGGAAGCATTTTAGGGGGAAAAAATGAGGACCAAATGTTGAATCTAAACAAGGATTTTGGGATTCCTGTAGACAACACCGAGTAAACAGAACCAGAACAGCAGGTTGTAGCCATAGACCTTCTATCAGAGTACACTGAGCTGGGAGTGAAAACAAGTGTGATGATGTATTTACAGTAAGTTATCTTTAGGAACAGAGAAATGAAAAAGTTCTAAATGTTTCTTTGCATAATGCATGGTCTAATGAAAGTTTCCTCTATTCTGCAAAAACAACAACCATCTGCTGGCTGCAAAACAATCAGAGTGAGAGTGTGTTTGAAGATTCTTACACCAGCTTTTCAACCACAATCAGCTGATTTCTATCATGTCTATGACTGAAAACTCCAACACAGAGACTACAAGGACATGGAGGAAACACCAAGATCAAGGATTCACTGAATTATTTTCACTCTAAATTAAAAGTATAGTGTGACTTAAACTGTCTTAATATTTTAGCCCAGTAAGTTTTCTGTTTTAGTTTGTAGAGGCTTGCGTTTCATTCTTTGTGTATTTGAGTTGTGTCACTGGTGGTGTTATTAACAGCAGCCTGTGTTTGTGTGTCTGTGTGCGGGTAGCGTAGACATGCTTACATAAGGACACACAGTGCAAATGGACCGTGTTAATATAAACACAGGTGGAGTATGGGGGTTGGCTCTTTTCCTGTCATGGACATTAGCCCCGCCCACTTCCAACGGACCGACAGGTGATGGATCTGTGTGGTTTCCGCTTCATACGCCAACATATTCCACACCACCTTCAACCCACACGTTATCATACACTCATCGTATGAGGTGTGATATGTCAAGTCGGTTGATCTGCCGTCAAATCCAGTTCTGGTGAAAAAGCATCTGAGAGCTGCTCAAATCCAGGTTGGTGGCTGCCCGACAAAGGGTTGGGGTCTTTAAAGGGGTCACAAGATGCATCTAATGGCACACGGCGATTGAAACCATAAAGACCCAGTGCTACATTTGTGGCAGTTCCCAAATGATTTTTTCTTAATATTTAAGCATTTTTAAGTGATTTATCACTGTTTATGATAATATTATCCTGTGTTTTGCATTTTTTCAGTGTAAATCATGTATTTTCCTATATTTAATTCACTGATTATGTACATTTTCATAAAAACTCAGAGTAAATTCAAAGGTTATTACATCAAAATAGAGAAACATTTAAGAAAATGTGACTTTTTCAACAAAATATAAGAATAATGAATGTAAAACAAGTGTTTCCATCCGCTGTCTTTGATGGGTCTATACTCTCCATGGGTTTTATTGGTGAATCAGTGTTGTGGAAGATGACGGTGTTTCCATGGTAACAACGAAGCCTCTGAACGTCCAAATGGGTCATATCTCATGACCATGAAAAGATGAATAACTTCATTCTACACCAATTATTTTCATGTCTTGATAAGTTAAATAGTTCAAAAGTTACGAAACACTTTAGGTCAGAGGTCGTTTTAGTTACCAGTGGCTCTTTATGGGGTAACAATATTTTCTTGTGGTGTTTTCATACTTGAATCTAAGTCTTCCACAAATTCACCATCCACGAGTTTGACTGTGACCCATATATAAAATAAAAATAAGAAATATTGCCACAAATCCCTCCTCTGCAGCCTCTATCCTTGTCAAACAAAAAGCTGTTGAGACAAACAACAGGTGATCCAACTTATGCGACCACTGACAGGAGTCCTTGTGATGTGGTTTAATATAATTTGTTGACTATGAAGTCTGAGCACTAATGAGACAATTACTGACATTAAGAACTCTATTTTTGTCTCCTCGTATACATTATCAATACAATAACTGATCAACTTTCATGGTGATGTTAAACTTCTTTATATCTTTTCCCACGTTTTAAATAATGAGAAGTAAACGCCACCATCTGAAAGCTGTGCGTAAACGTGTAAAAGCTCAGACGCTGTAGTAATCCACTGTGTGAGTAGTTTGATATGACGTCTCTTTTCCTACGTCGGTATCTCAGACAGACGGTCCTGCCTTGTGTGATCATCTTGATCATCTACCTGTCTGAGCACGTACCGAACGCACACAGAAACAACTGAGCGGCAGAGGCTCGGGGTTTGCCGTTACGCTCTGTGCTGCTGCGGTGGTTTCTGTTATTTTCTGGATTATAACACATGTAGATGCACATATACCAAAGCTGAAACAAAGGTAAAGTCGTACATTCACATGATGGGACTCGAACGACACATGCAGACTAACATGTGGTAACACATCGGGTTAATGACACAGAAACTGGTTATTCAATATGTGGGAAAAAGCCAATAGATATTAACACTAGAAGCATGATATGTGTAATTCTTAACGGAATTTTCAGACAAGTGTCATAGTGTAAAGAACACACCATTTTATGCATCAAATCTGAGGAAAAAAGAGACCATGTTTTTTGTAAGGACAGCAGTCTTTGTATAAAACATTTAACATCATGAAATAATATTAAATAGTGAATTTATGTGTTGATGCAGTTAGAAATTATTCTGTTTGTTTTTTTTATTATCATTTATTTCACTCTAAAGCAAGGAATGAATTAAATTGTCAGTATTAAAACGTATTTTGAGAGATCCATCAAAATATCCTTCAATGACAGCAAATTCAACCAAAATCATTCAATCAAATTTAAGAAACAATCACTAACACAGCACAACAGATAACTATCTGCAGTTTTTGTGCAAGTGTGGAAGAGAAATGACTAGATATGGATTTAATGCCGCCGTCTTAAACACACACACACACAAAACTAACCACTGTTGGCCATGATTCTTTACAATTCAACTATTAAAGACTTGTTTTCCCAATAATCATGATGTACAGTCCTGTGCAAAAGTCCTGGTTCAACATTCTGTTTGTTGATTTAGTTACTTCTAGTGTCCCCACATAGTCATAGGAAAACTTATTAGTCAATCAAAAGTCATCAAAAACAATGGTTATTCCATTCCAGTCCTAACACCTGTGTGGATCATGTGACTAAAACAGAAAGAAAAGACAACATGGAATGAATAAAAGCACTGTTTTTGTCAGAACAATTACATAGATATTGATGGAGGAACTGAAATGATTTTGGTTATTGTCAAGAAAACATGTTAAATGCATAGATATCAGCTGTGAAATTCAACTACTATGAGCTATTTTTATTGGTATCATTATATTTGTCCAAAGAAATGCACCTTTAGTTGGACCAGGCATTAAAATGAACAAAAAATTGAAGAAAACAAGGGGTGGTCCAATATTTTTTTCCACAACTGTACACATTTATCTCTGTATTTCAATCTAATGATACATGTGAAGTATGAACACTGGGAAAAACTATAGTTCCAGGTTAAAAACACCTACAAACCAAAGTGGTCAAATTTTGTGCATTTTGCATGTTTTTAACCCTTTTTCTCAGACAATATGAGATTTATAGCATTCATTTTCTGATGTTTTCAATCAACACATGTGAGATGTTTCTAATAGTTTGTGCTGCTTCTTGTCATGGGGTCAGAGGTCATCGATATCCAAACACCCAAGTCAAAATATTCAGTCTAAATGAGTCCACAGACCCCCGTCATCCCAGACATTCGCCCTCTCTCACACACACACACACACACACACACACACACACGCACACGCACACGCACACACACACACACTTCCTCCAGTCTTACCCTTCAGCAGCGGTAAGGGCGTGAGCTCTATGGGTTTGCCCTGAGAGCGGAACTGGGACGAACTCTGCGACCGCTTCTGCTTGGCCTTCCTGACAGACTTCCGTGAAAATCCGTCCACTTTGTCCACAGATGGAGATGTGGTGGCTGCCGAGGACATAGCCCTGCTGGGAGAGACGACACGAGGGGGGAGACGTGGTAAATAAAAATCCCATTAGCTGTGTGGTTAGGTTAGAAAGCTCTCAGATTAGCCACAGTAAACGGACAGTGAGGCAAACACAGAATCAAGTAAAAAAAAAAAGAATTAAAAAAAAAAAAAAAAGCAGTAAGCAGCACTCCTCTTTTCTCCTGAGCATCACTGGAAACATGTTTTGTGACACTTTCGTGGGCCTTTTCAAACATATACAGAATGCTGTTTTTGTATTGCAATTCTATTTTTGTGCATCTCCACCGTCATGGGTGAAATTAGGCTCTTATTGAGGTATGATTCATGCAGGCTGATTCAGCCCTAATTTACTTTAATAAAAATACCAGCATGGATGCTATTCTTAGCATCAATGTTAAACGTAGTTGTAAAATAAACTAGTAATAAAAATAAGAAGGTTGTAAAAATAACTAGTTCCTGTAAAGACACACTTCTTATCTGTTTTCTTTTCTGATTCACAACAGTCTTTATCTGAGGAATCTGATATTGATTAGTAAAAACCTGAGCTTGAACCTTATCCCTACTGATGTTATTGTAAACATTAATATTTTTAATAATACACCAGGTTGCAGGATTCCTCCAAACATTCACTGTAGTGGTTCCAAAACCTTTGCAGCCCTAGATCCAAAACATGTTTCCCCAAAACCCTAATTTATCAAATCACATCATGCATTGCAATAATGTCTATATTTTTAATGATTCTTCCATCTTCAAAGCAATCTTGAGTTAAATACATTTTGCTGTTGAAACATCAGTGAATAGAAATAGAACATCAACACAGTAAAACAACCAGCAACACTGACCCACTGCAATGTCAAAATACTGTCTGAAAGTCTCATTTTTGCAGTATACCAATTGCTTTTTATTACAACTTTTATGTTTTGTTTTTAGATCAACTTTTTTGATCCCTCAGAGAAAATTCATTCATTCATTGATGCATCATTTGTGACATTTATGACAACCACATTTCACATGGCTTTGACGTCAACATTTATTTATAAGCTCTTCCAGAGAATACACTTCTTCTATCTTGATTCAGACAATTGATTTGCATATCATACCATTCTTACGTGTTTGCTTTACAGCTACAAACCGCTCCAGACCCATTATGGACGCAGCACTAAGTTTGGAAAAGGCCAATTTAGAGCATAATTATTCTGGGAATACCACTGATATCTAAGCAGAACTGGTATATTAACTCATCTCTGACCAAATCAGCTAAACAGAAACAGAAATCAGTGCTGAAACACAAGTGTTCTTCTTATTCCCAACACGCATATTCTTCCCAAAAGGAATAAATAAAAGCTAGATATATATATATATATATATATATATATATATATATGCATCTGTAGTTCCTGACCTCAAAAAGCTTCCCTAATAGTCCTGATACTGCACACACAGAAATAACCAACAACCTCTTTCATTATTGATTGATCTACTCATTTTTTTTTATTCCTAATATTAGTCATATCTTTAGTTATCACTAAAACAGCCGAGATACAATCATTCAAGTCACTAAATCACCCTTTTTATTAAAATGTGAGTCAAAGCAAATGTACATATTACATTTGTGAACCTGAACCAATTAAGTGTTGCTCAGTCCTCAAAAACACAGATATTTAATTTTCTGACGATCAACTAACTTGGACCAACTTTTTAGAACACCTTAATTATATCAGACAACAGAAAAGCACATTTATCTCTACTCTTATACGTTACAAATTAAAGCAGTGGAGCTGGTTGACGTCTTGTTGTCATTTATAAGGCTTCATTAGGTTGTACGACACATCCTGCTCTACCTTCCATCAGTGTTTTATTACTGACAGCCTCATTTTCTCAGCATGACAGACGATTGAAACCTCAGCTCAATTTCAGCTACAGACCAGATACGCTGCCGTCCTACCTGCCCACTGATCATCTCACGCGCATACACAACAAAAACGCTGCGGCCTCAAATGCCACAGTCTGCACACAACAATGGAGCTGTCGCCACAGCGGGAGGAAGCTGAGGAAACGTCCTCTGCTGTGTGTCGGCTGCTGATTACGTCTAAAATTCTCTAACAACTCAGCTTCAGCTGCAGAAGTCACAGTTTTACTGCAAACTGCTGCGAAAGTACTTGCAGAGCCACACCCAGAGGAAACGTTTGGAAGATGATTTCACTTCGGCTGTTTCACATGAAGAACCGTTATAAGTGACAAGTCTGCTCATTATACTCTGCAATGGACGACTCGGATTAAACTACGTACAGGAAATTCTAAGGCTGTCAGTGGTTAATAGTGGTAAAATTCAAGAAAATAAAAATTACTCCCACCTAGAGCTTGATGTTCAGTCTGTGCCTATTTATTCAGACATTCATTACTTTGATTCAAGTGTAGAATTCAACAGTTGTCTAATTACTTACTTATATTTAATTATTTTTTCTTTTTATTTAGAGGCATTATGCAAATTTCCAATCAAACAAGCAACTATAAAATGCCAAATCAAAACACTTTTCAACCACAGCTGCAAATAGCGTTGACTGATGAACGGCAAGTTCATTGTCATTGTGATATGAACATGCACAATAAACACAAATAATAAAAGCCATGTGATGTACGTTTCCACTTAGCATGACAACAATTAACCAATCAGATGATGGCCCCGCTAGTTAACTCATCTCTGTCAATTTGCTGGCAGCTGCGAGACCAGTTTGTTTGTCTGTAGTCCTACTGTCATCACAGTAGTCATGATTGCAAATTGTGCAGATGTGGTTGAAAACAAAATAAATACAGACAACAGATGCACTGATCTGATGGTGGTATGGATCTGATACGGACCCAAACGGCTGGAACAGTTTTCTGACTTACAGATAGACATACAAGCCACGCCCCCTGATGCACATACTTGACAGTTAATTTCTTAAACCTAGACAAAAAGCACATGGACTAAGAGCCTATAGATGGACTTTACACTTGTTACATTACCATACAATGGAGCAAATATATTCTTATCAAGTATATTTGTTAGAACTTGATTGTTTTGGAGAGAATTGCCAGAGTTTTGTGTTGCCAATTTCTCTACCTTTTCATTGAGAGGAGTAAATTGAGGATTTGTTAGGATAAGTCATATAATATATAAATGGATAAAGAGTAATATCTAGTTCATTCAGAACCTCACTGTAAAAGGATGAAGCTCCTGTTTATCATCTATTTATAGCATATTAGGACTTACAAAAAATAAAATAATAAAAAATAAAATAAGGCTTACTTCATAAATACAGTTGAGGAAAAAATGATTAGACCATCAAAATGCATTCGTTCAGTACACCTCTGTATTGTATCAAACACCCCGAAACAAAACGGTTCCGAATAATGAGTGCACCGTTACACCCCTAATATTTACAGTGTAGATATACTGTGGGTTGTGCTTTTGCCGTTCCACATAAAATACTGATACTTGAATATTACACTTTGTTAAGGTTTGAAATTTAAGTTATAATCACTCAACAATAATTTGACCTCTTTTGTGGAATCAATAAACGGCATCAGATCAGTGAAACTCAAAGATACCTGTCCCGGATACACAAGATCCAGTGGATTCAGGAGGATCTGGTGCTCCTGATCCACTCCACACTCATTCAGCTGGTTACTGTGAAGGCCTGAGAGGAAATGAATTAGAGCGCCGGTACAAACGGTTACGTAAGAAGACGTGAATGAGACGCTGCAGGCCAGTGCTACAGTGACAGTCCTGCATCTCTAATGCTCTGTCAAAGTCATAGAGGCGGCCAAGCAGCGTGTCCGACAGGCCTCGTATATAACAGCCGGACAGACAAGGAGAGACAGCGACACACAACGCCTCCAGCACAAACAAACACACACATATACACACACACACACACACACACACACACACACACACACACACACACTGTGCTGCCAGAGGACACGGGCTGCTGACAGTGGAAGCCTTTTACAACAGATCTGAGGTTGCACAGCTGATCGTCCATCATCACATACAGCGCTGCAGCTTTAAAAGTGATTAATGGTTGCAGAGCTGCAGCATCTGTAGTTACAGACCGTCACACTGTTGATGTAATATAACTGGAAGTGGAGGAAGATCATTATCCAGACTGACAAGTGCGATTCATTAGCATTCCTCAACAGGTTCAACTACAAAAGCAGAGTTGGAAATCTGTCAGTTTTACTAATTACCATCACCGATAATCCATCAACCTATTTATACTCATATTAAATACATCTTTATGTAATAACAGCATTGCTTGCAGCAATCATTTTCATTATCTATTGATTATAAGGTGAAAAATGTTGATTAGGTATACTAAAAAGGTTAATCGGCTGACATGAACCCTGTCCTCCCCTTTTTTGACACTGAAAGTGAACTCTTTATCTAAGCATCTAGGTCATGATAATTAATCAGTAAATGTGCAAATGTGTAAATGATGCATCAGTAAAGTTGAGGGATTGTTGCCCATCGTTTACATAAAGATACCCAGGTTAACCATAAGAGCTCTAGCCAGGAGATTTAAAAACAAAGGGGGCATGTCCTTGAAAACAAAACGAATGTGTAAAAAGTAAATGGAAAGTGAAAAATGTGTCTCAGTAACATCCACTTATATCGATACATGGTCCAAATTAGCCCTAGGATTTCCTGGATGTTCAGCTAGTGAAAAAATAAGAAACTGGTTTAGAATATAGTACAGATCTTAGCGATGACCTATGAACAAGAGTCAGCAGGAATCAGTGTCAACACATGACAAGTGTTAGAGTTTAACCATATATAACATACAGTACTGTGCAAAAGTCAACCCTGTAGTGAAAATCTGTTTTATTTGTGAGTCTCTTTATTAAGACATAACAGGTTAATATAAGGAATAAGTGCAGAGTGTTTACACATTAAAGAAATCCCAACTGAATGTCTTCTACATGTAAAAGCCAGTGTTTAATGTGACCAGAAGCTCAAACTCTCAAGTCCATTGTCCTGGAGTTCTCTCAAGTAATTTGGTCATATATTAAACCAAACTTCATGCAGAACATCACAGTTTTTCTTTACACCCTCTTGTCATTTTCTGTGTCCAGATGATTCCATATAACCTCTGTAATAAACATAATTTTTAATGCTGTATGCATTTCTTCCAGTTGATCTTTTGATGCAGAGACTGAGACATCCTTATGTGCAGTCAATATAACTTTTGCTAAAAGAACAAATCTAATAGTGGCCTAAGACTTTTAGACAGTACTGCACATTATTGATTTAATATAGTAATGCATGAGCTGTAGTGCTTCCCTGTGCCCTGTGGGCCTTACTCTGGGAAATTATGTACATGTAAATGGTGAACGATAAATCATTTTCTAATCCTGTGTGAATTCTACGATCATCTCCTCCAGTTTAAGAGATAATATTAGAAGTCAAGTCATAGTTTGTGGTAAAGAGACATAAGTATCAGTCACTTTTCGATTGGACATTTTCACAAAACATTACCGATATTTATTTAATATAGAAAAATCAGAAGTGTGTAATGTCGGTTTTTCCATTAAATCACAAATGCAATGATTTGTTTATTTATTATCGAAAGATGACATGAAAAATCCTTCCATAAACATGGCGACCGACATAAATATCATGTTGCTTTACAGATATATTCATTATTATTATATATTACCCCCCCATCCCATACTAAATTACAAAATGATTAATTTCCTTCTTCGCTTGTTGTAAAGTCCATCAACATCGATTTTTCTAAATTCATGTAACTCTAGTTGCAGAAAAAGTTCTTTCCATTGCAGTTTAGTGTGACATACCAATTGCGCTATGTCCGAAAAACCACCTCTTGCCAGCGCAAAACTTTTTAATCGAAAAACGAGAGTTTGGGTGAAATTGACATTTTTCCATTAAGTTAAATTTTTATGTGCAAGTTCATTTTGCGCAATTTGAGGGTCAACGGAAAAGTGATTACAGATAAGCATCTGGTGTTGGTGTATGTGATACCCATCCCCAACACTGAAAAAACTGTTACCTCCACATATTTCACCTCATTCTTCGACAAAGGAGTTAAAATGTATGAGAAGAGGTGAAAATCACTGTAATACGGTATTACACAACATTAACTGTGACAAACCTACCAGCGGTGGTTTACTCACCTTGAACCTACAATAAAGACTATAAACACAGGGACTGGTTAAACTACTAACTACTCTGGCATGAATTCTGTAACAGCTTCACATTCAGTCCGGACCACACAAACACATGAAAATTTTATCAGAAACAAACCAAACAGACATATTTCTAGACTGATCTGACACCCTGCAGACACAGGTTCACAAATGACAAAAGCAATTACATAAACATGACAGGAGAGCCATCTGTCAACACTATTCACCGTCTTCTCTTTCATAACCACACAGCTGTTAATGATCCGTCTGTGATGAGCATCAGTATTGTCACCCGGGTGGGAAAATCCCCACAGCTGAACAATGATATGTCTCTGGGTAATTCACACTCAAGCCCCATCAGACGTCGGCGCTGAACCACTAAAAACAGGCATATGTTTGAATGAAATAGGCGACTGTGGAGACATTTCCATTCCTTGCCTTGGTGACGGTTCTTCGTGGGATTATTCAGATGTTGTACAAAGTGCATCCCAGCGGCATCAGGGACCACAATGTAAACAACGAAAGAGTCGAAAAGTGACACCACGACACCTCTGGGCCTCAGACGCTGCACAAACCAGGTCAGGACCTTTGAAACCACCTTCACTCTGGGATTATCTTCAGCTCAGAGCGGAATGGCTCTGACGTACACTTAGGTGGTTATTCCAAAGAACTGTTAATGCCACGGTTCCACGAGTCAAGACACATCAGATGACAAGAACCAACTGTCAGTAATAGGCTTATATGATGGTTATTAACCATATTTAAAAAGGGGCTGCACAAGTTTTTTTTTTTTTTTTTTTTTAAATACCTTCTAAGGCTATAATAAAGGGAGCATACAGATAAAAGGAAGCACATGGGGTATGAGGGAAGGTCAGAGATGGACATTATTGATGCGAAATGCCTCCAGACCGACATCAGCTGACAGAAGCTGATGGTTTGTGGCTTTTTGTTCTCTAATGCCTTAGTATCCTACTGACAAACTTTCTAATTAGTGTTTCTGGATCAAGGTGCAACAGGCTTTAACTGAACATTTACATTCAATTTCAACTCCATGTCTCCGGTCTACTGTATCTTGAACAAGCAGAACTTCAATCATACATAAGATAAACATTGGTCACTGCCATCGGTGAAATGATATGTTATTTGCCAATATATCTGCATTAATATCGAAATGTACATATTGTTTTTGGAGAGTAGGTGTACCGACACACCACACTGTGACTCTTCCCAAAAACATCTTTAGTAGCAAGACTTAGGTTGATCTCAAACACACTGTTTATTTCAGGGCCAAAACCAAACTGTCAAATCCAACTAAAAAGTATAATTCAATGATATTTCATCAGTATTTATCATCACAGAGCAGCATCCACAGGCAGAGGCAGCTGCATCACAGCCAAAGTAGATCATTCCAAGTTAAATTAGGTTACCAGGCTGCAGGATTAAAGAAAGATACAGATTCGGGTGAGAGTAAAAATGCTGAATATCACATCTGATTATGGGTCGACTCCTAAAACTAAGCTTCACCATCTAATCAGCTTTTAAGACCCGTCAGAATCTCATTTAATGCACTTGAAGATCATTTTAGGACCAGTAGAACCCTTTTAAAAATACATACTAATGTGCACAACCAAGTAACTCTCAGATATAACTTAATAAAGCCTTTCCAAGCTGACGGGAAGATCTGTCCATTTCTGCCAGTCTTCTCCAGACGATGCTTTCATGCTTTAACCACCTGCCACATTCCACTTGTTAAAAATCAATAAACTGCAGCCACTTCTTACTCAACACCCCCAGAAGCTCTTACCTGTGCAAAGGGGCACATGAATCCCCATGTACGACCATTAGTCCTTCACTTTCAGAGCGCGTTTCTACGTCGCGGCTAAAGCGCTCCAGAGCCGCCGCCAAAACACGATAGCGAGACTACAGCGGCCGGTCGGACGTATGGCACCTCAGTGCCGGAGCCATTCCCCTCCCCTGCCTCTTACATAAGAGACCAGATGACATCCGAACAGGGAGGGAGGGTGGGATTAAAAGAACAAGAAGGAAAGAGAGAGAGGAGGGGGCACGTATAGCGAGCAACAGGGAGAAAGGGAGGAAGGCAAGGGAGGGAGGGAGCCGCTGTTCGACAGGAAGTCAACAAATGGGCAAGGCGAACACAGCTGAAGTGAGAGAACAAAATGTACACACAAACATGAACAATAACACACTATAGGACCTCACCGGGGATCCAGACTCCAGAAACCAAGATGCAAAGAACTGCCAAAGTCAAACATGACAGGACTTCAGCCTGAACTTAAATTAATTACTGCATGCAGACATTCCCATGACAAATAACTGTAATGTGATTTAATGGACTAATAAGCAAAGGCATTCACTCAGCTAAATGGAAAATTAAGTCACACTGATGTGCAAGTGTAGCTTCTCAGACATTTATTCTCCAGAGCAATTCAAGGACAGGATTTAAGATGCAATACATACAAACCAGGTGAAACTACAGTTATGCTATAATATATTTATGTCAAGTAACAGACATGAGCAATATGAGGACATCTGTTAGAGGTGGATAAAAAACTAAATAGTCAAAATACAGTCACAGAAATAATTATTAGACCACCCCTTATTTTCTTCAATTTCTTGTTCATTTTAATGCCTGGTTCAACTAAAGGTACATTTGTTTGGACAAATATAATGAAAACAACAAAAATATCTCATAGTAGTTGAATTTCAGAGCTGATATTTATCCATTTAACATGTTTTTTGATAATAACCAAAATCACTTCAGTTCTTCCATCAATATCTATGGTATTGTACTGACAATAACAGTGCTTTTATTCACTCCACTTTTCTTTATGTTTTAGTCACATGATACATACAGGAGTTAGGACTTGATTGCATAACGATTGTTTTTGATGACTTTGGATGGTCGAATACATTTTTTCTGCAACTGTATTACAAATGTTGCAAGTCTAGGTCTATGTCATTTACATCCTTAATTCATCATTTGGATCTGGTGAAAAATGTGGCTGGAAAAAAAAAAATCACTTTTTAAAAAAATTAGTTGATGGTAAATTTTCTTTGACCTAATTTACATGTCACATGATGCACTGAGGCTTAATTCAGCGTGATGTCTTGTGGTTTGATGGCTTGATGACATAATGTTTTGGCATTATCCATGAAGTAAATAAAGGACTTGTAATCATAATAATAAGACCGCCTTTGACTTTTTTCTGACTGTTATTGTCAAGGTAGTATATTTTCTGGGATACCTGCTAAATGCCAATTGCAATAGTCTTGTTCCTTTTTTTGGTTTCATTCTGTGTCGCCTGTTCTTGCTGAACATCTCATTTTTCACATATTTACATAATAGCTTTTGATTTGACTCTCACTCACTATAAAAAGGTTTTTCTGAGGTAATACTCAGAAAATATTAGCATTTTTAAAAATTTAATTAGAGAAACTTGAATTTTTTCCTTAAAAATTACTAAAATATCAGCAAACATCTAGTGAAATAGTAGATTAATTTAATCCCCAATAAGTCACAGATGAATCATTAATAATTGCATCTTTAAAGATAAGGTTTTTCTGATGAAGATAAAATGTGTCATGGCCTTCCATTATAAATGAAGTACAGTGGTGTTAGAGACATCCTGATTCTTCAACCATAAGGGAATAGAAATCACATTATTTCCAGATTTCTTTGAGTGAAAATGAAACAGAAAAATTATCATTCACACTAAAACTGTGACTCATATCATGATAACAATATCTATCAAAATAGTTCTAATATCCTCTGGCGTAACATGTACCTCTATATTTATCATCCACTTATACAAAAACATGCATTGCTTCATATTAGGCTCTTACTGCTTGGTTTTGTTGTCTACGGTAGTATTTTGTGAAGCAAAGCATGGACAGTATATGAAAAGTCATAGCAGAAAACTATACAATATTTATATAATTTTTTTTCCCCACAATAATCAAATATAAATGAGTACTTTTGATTCATCATCAGTCTTTCTGCAATTTACAGAAAATATCCTACATCATGATCTGTGTTATCATCTGATATCAGCATAGATTCAGATAGGAGCTTTGAAACTTATTACACATGGTGATCCACTAATCTGGATCTCTAATTGAACATTCAATGAATAAAATGTATTCAGTATCCAAACAAAACTAGTACAAACTGAAATGACAAAGCTGGAACTGATGAAATGTTGACATTTTAACTCAAAACTTGCAACACGTTTTTACCTGCTTCAATACACTTCACACTTACTCCGATTAATATTTAACCCTGGTAACAGCTCCTCGTTTTCTTATCAACTGGGTGCCTATTTGGATTTATTAGTAGTTTTAGGTTAAGACAGTCTTTAAAAAAAATCCCATTATATTCAATAAATCTGCGAAAAACAGTTCCAACTTTGCTGCTACTTATTCACGTGGGAGTCCGAAAAGTCACATTAGTTATGCAGAAAAAAGAGCAGCTATTTTAGACGTCAATTTACAGAAAAGTGGTGCCAGTGCTGATTATAAGAAAAGCAGATTTAGTTATTTCAGTCTTTTACTATTACTACTACTCTGCTAGGTCTCATTTTGCCACTGCAGCAAAGTGACGGTGCATCTAATTGGTGTGATTCATTCATCACACAATCAAGAACAAATGAACTCAGCAACTTTCCAACACACATACAGAGCAGCGATAACAGGAAAGAAGTAACTACACCTCTGGAATCATAAACACGGCAGACTTTGGATGTTCAGATATGGACAAAGGGCTGGACCGCCGACAACGTGGCGTGACATCTGAACGCCACACAAAAGCACCTTCCAAAACACACAATGCCACTGTACGTTCACTGTAAATACCAACACACCTAACGTGCGACACCACACCTGGCCTGTGGTATGCTGCCGCCGCCGTTCACACATGGCTGACAGAGCAGAGGTCAGAAGGAAAAACACTCCGGAAGGATTTATCCTCTACATTCTGTGTCCGCCTCTCATCATACGTGTTTCTGTCCTTCATCATGTGTCCCTCACTGCTTGGAAACACGCAAGCTGAGACAATGAAACACAGCAAAACACAATAAATTGGCAGCATTGTGCTTGTTACACCATAACGACACTCACATGCACCAAGTACTCCACTATTATTCCATTTTTATCTCACTGTGTCTTAGAATATTCAAATTCTAATCTAAATTTGCTGTAATATCTGTACTGGATGGACAATCTTATTAACTGCAGTACTGCTTACTTTATATTCTAGGCAGATTTTTTACCTTTAGTATTTTATCATAATTCTATGCATGCAGATATTTTGTATTTCTGATTTTGACTATAACAACTGTAACAAACCCAATTTCCCCAAAGGTATTCTGATGCTGATAAAGGAAGTTATGAGCATCAATCGTTTTAAAGTTGCAACAGTTTTTAAGACAAAGTATGGCTTTACAAGTCCAACAAATATAGTTATTCATCATTTTATTGTATGTAGTCTAACACTGAAATTTAAGGACTCTTAAAATATTATTTTACAATTACAGATGCATATTATTATTTATTAAGTCAGTGAAAATATTAGGAAAAAAATCAAAACAAGGATCAAAATCAGTGACCCAGATTTTGCACATCATCATTTCTTTCTGTTTATGTCTATTTATGATCCTATTTCATTTGGACATCCTGAGTGTAGGAGAAATTTGATATGAGGGTATTATTCCGGTTGCATGAGCTTTATTTTGAGATATTCACCAAATATTAACCTCATTCAGAATATGCATTTCAGTTGGGGTTTTTGAAAACAATACTAGTTTATGTTCATCTCTGTGCATTGGACACAAACCAACTAGCAAACAGTTTGACAGTTTGGAGAAGAAATAGAAAGGGAAAAAAAACAGAAGCTCAAAAGGCTTTTCAGAGCAGAAGGAGAAGCAAGAACAAAGAGATGGAAATCAACAAGTTTTCAGACAAATATCACAACACTTTTTTGGAATGAGGGTGAAAGTTGGAATACTTTGTGAATGTTACACCAGCAGATTCAAGAACAGTTTCTTCCTCACAGACATCAACCTGCTGAACTCTACACATGATTTAACACCTCTTATCCACCTCCATTATTCTTCACTGTATCCTCCACATTCATTGTATGCACCACAAGATATCACTACTATGGTATATTATCCGTGTTGTTTAGTGTCCGTGAACTTGGGTCTGGTGGGTTAACATTGTGCACATGTATTTATGACTAATACTTTTCTTGAATGTGCGTATTATTTACCATTTACACTTATCTACTGCACATATGCTCTGCCCAAAGCCTTATTTGTTTAGTGTATGTACAATATTTACATACTACACCAGATTTTTCCTAATTTGCACACTGCTGCTATTTCTGGTAGTTGCTGGACTGCATTTTGTTGCCATGGACTTGTGCTGTTCCCTGACAATAAAGATGTCTCTATCTGTTTACAGTATCTTAGTTCAAAGCCAAAGTTCATATCAGATTATTACTGCACTTTTTCACAAAAAAGGAAAGCTGTAGAGCCTTTTCAACAACTGACTTAAAATTAGACTAATTCTACACAAATGACACATAAGACAGACTTGGAAAATCATGAGAGATGTGACAAATATCCATGCTGACATGTGCAAAAGGAGGGGGACAAGCTATAGTGTAATATAACTCATAAAACTACTTCTACACATTGTTGACCAATGTGCACTTTCTTTACAAATATAAATCCAACATGTAACAACAACAACCACCATTCTTCCCTCTCATGTTATCATACTACAAATTCAACATCTAACCCAAATTCTGACACAAACACACAGTATTAGACAAAATGTTTTCACATCGAAATTTCCTCTGAAGTTATAACACCTAATATTTCTTCCTTTGCAGAATATTGACATCTAGGAAAGAAATATATTTCCTGCTTTTCACATTATTTGTGTAGAGTAAGCATGAGGATTAAACATCAGCAATTACTGCCAAACCCTGTTGACTATAAGTCAGTACCATTGTCTTTACAGTTCTGTCCTTAAGTGCCACAGTATTCCATTACATGCAACTTTATACTCCTACTCCACTACATCTCAAAGGCCAATATTATACTTTTTATTTCACTGTATATGACAGCTATAGCTTCTTTATGATAACCATAAAAAACATACAGCTGGTTAAAATACAAAGACCACTGTCATTTATTACATGCATCTCTGGGTAAAACTAATGACCTTTCACCCATTTTCAAATAAAAACACTGTCAAAGCTCGTTATATCACAAAATAACAACAGAAACAAGTTCATATTTATATTTAACAAAGTTTAACTTGTGAAGACTTCAGACATTAACATTTTATGGAAAACCTTGATTTTGCATGCACTCCCCATATCCCATAGTTATATACTGTGCATGATGCAAAGTGGAAGTTAAGGGTGATTCTGCAAAAAAAAAATTCTATAACTGTATGTTTGCATGAGACAAAGCCGTATTATATTATCAATGAACACAACAATGTATGAAGCATCTAAAATTAGCTCCACACCGGCAGATTACAGCCTGAAATTCTCTCATACGTGTTCAGTAGTGATAAAAATGCAATAACATTTTAGAAAGGAGACATTCAGCAAGAGTACTTTGACTTTTACTGCATTTTTCTGCACCATCATATACCATTTTGAGTTACTTGTAATGGAGTATTTGTGAGATCTGAGTACTTTTTCTACCTCTGCCTATAATAACTCCCTCTGACATCAGCTCAAGCCTGGAAAGATCAGTCACTGAGCCAAAAATACACCAGAAAATCATATCCGTTCACAGTGTAATAATCCACATTTCATGTCTAACAGTAACTGTTGTGAAGTAAGTGAGCCATCGGCTGCGTGAGGTCAAAAATCAAGCCATTTGTGGGAGCTGGCCATGTTGGGCCTGGCGGTGTAATATTCAAAACTTGACAGCGCGATAACCTCACTAACGTTAGCCAGCTAGCAATGTTAGCTTCCAGATTAAACGTTACAACGTCTCATTTAGGGTATATATCGTTAGTTAGTTGCCCGTTTCGAGTGCACAAAACACTTTAGTAATATTAGCATGTGGTCAATGCATATTTTGGTCAAAGCTATCAAGGTTTAATGGAGAAAATGTGATTTTTTGCTCAGCTAGCTGACGTTAGTGCTACGGCTATCGCGGGTTAGCTTACTGCCTAGCCACCACCAGCTAACTAGCATTCTGTGCAACACAAGAAGCTCATGTGTGAAAACAGTGATATAAAGTCTAAATTCACATGTGTGCTAATAAGATAACGTTACCTGGGCGGGCTTGGCCGATCACCCATCATCTCAGATGTAAATACAGGGGCAGTGCTAATGCTGCTACCGTTAGCTAGCGTTCACAGACTGACAGACCGACCGGGCAGGGGAACACACACCGTCCCGAGTCCCGAGCTGCAGCCGACCGAGTGGCCGTTAGCCCTCCAATCGTAGTACTTTACCTTGATCCTCTGCGGTTCGCAACGGAGACGGAGGCGGTGAGTTATCCTATGTTTGGAAATCTATCGGGCTAACTGATAGGCTACCCCCAGCTCGGTGCAAACAGCCTTTCTTCCCCAAGCAGAGCAGCGGCGGAGCAGCAGGAAAATCTTGGCCTGAAATAGCCAAACCCACGAGTACCAGCGGAATAATCCTCAAACTCCCATTTATAACAAAATATGCCTATATAAAACGATTATATTAACGCAATTACATTCCTGTTACTGATTTAACTGCTTGTCTTCCCCAAACCCCTGGATTTGTGTGTTTTCCTCTGCTCGTTTCTGATTCGGGGCTGTTTCTTTTCACCCTATTGTCAACACTGCTGGGCTGAGACCATGGCACACATAACAGAGACGCACCGTAGCGTGCTGGACGCGGCCCACGGCCACGTACGACGCCGATTGGCTGCCAGGAGCGACACCCGCCACTCTGATTGGACAAGTTGGGACGTCAATCACCCGACGGGGCACGGAGGCTCTGAATCCGTGGGTTCGGTGGAGGGGAAGGGATCGGGGCAGAAAGCGGAGTGTGCGGAGTCCACACTGCGCGTCGGAATGAGGCTAAACCTGTCCCAGGCCCAGCCCTTTTACCCGCACTTTGTCCCGGATCCCCTGGTCTGCAAAGGAAGACTGGATTTCACTGCAAACCATGAGATTTAAACGGGATATGTGAGCAGGAAGCCGCGGACCGAGTTACATAACTATACTACATAGGTCTATTATGAGGAAAGCTAATGCTAAGGTTCATTTACAACAGTAGTAACAAACTTTTTCTTTTTTTATGGAGACCCACTCTGTAACAATGCCAATCTAGCTGTAATTTGTGCAAAAAATACTATTTTTGCAGCCATATGATATCTTCAATAGATAAACCATCCACTACTGAATCATAACTTTATTAATGTGACATTAACAACATACACATTTTAATACTTGAGTAATTACAACCAGAATCAGAAAAGGCTAAATCAAACTTCAACCTGAAGATTGTGCTGTATACGATGATTAAGAACCATTTTAAAGGAAAACTATTTGCTAATAATTACCTATTATTTTCATTCTGTTTCAGTTGTGATTTTTCTCCAAATTCAGTAAAGCAATCACACTTTTTAATGTTCCCACTTCTTTTCACAGTACTTTTCATTTAGACTGAAGATAGGGATGTACACATAATATCTGTATTTTAGTGAGTTAAAAGAATCAGTGATTTTATTCTGTATCCGTATATGGTAGAAATGTCATAAAACACATAAACATTTGCTGTATGCGTAAAATTCATGGACCAGAGGAACAGGACGAACCCTGTCCTGGTGTCTTCTGAGGGAGGAAGTCAAGAGGGTGGATATGAAAAAGTCATGTCAATAAAAAAACTGGACTGAAAAACAGGCCACAATGAGCCCGACCTTTAAGTCTAATCAGTTCATCTTTCATACCCAGTGGACGTTTGTGCCAAATCTGAAGATGTTTCTTCAAGGCTTTTCCTCAGATTCTATTCCAGAGACATGCAGATGGTGTCAGATGTTTATGTACCTCTGGATTTTCTAGTTTATGTAACTGTAAAACAATGGAAAGTGGAATCTCTGGCGAAGAATTGTGTTTATTGCTCCGCACACAGAGACACATGTACAGATGTTACACATGTGGACAGAATCAACACACAGATCCAGTTCTTCACTAAAGATAATAAAAACAACGAGATCGATGATGATTTATCACCAGACAAAACAACATCCTGTCATCACAACATAAACATGATTTAAAATGCAAAAAATAACCTTCACACATAAAATGACAATATTATTGCACACTGAGATTATGTTGAACAAATTCACAATGAATAAAATTGAGTTATATTAGAATCATTTATTGTTGAAATATTTTTTAAAAGTCTTTTCCAAATTTATCACTAATAATGATGCTTTTTTTTAAAAACTTTTTTAACATACTTTTTTAGTAGTTAATGATTATTATGAGCTGTTTATTACCTATTTCATGTAAGGTTTGGTAGAAATAAAATAAGGCAACAAAATAACAATGTTAGAGAATAAAATTTAATGTATGGAAAACATGATACAATTATACAAACTCTATTGAACTAAATGTTACCTACAGCTTTAGTGGAGTTCAAGTTGAAATATTCAGATATTAATTGAAATTAACTTGTGGAAAAAGTTCGTGGCCACCAAATTTACTCATGTAGTAGTTCTAATGATGATAATAATATATGATTTCATTACTAATATACATGACAGTAGATATATGTTTAATAATTACCATCGTAATAACAGATTGATCTTGTACAATTTTAACAAACAACCCAGTAATATTTACACTCTTATTTTCAGTGATGTTGTTTGTGTTAAACGTAGAAATGTGGAGAAAAAGCACAATAAATAATGATCAAAAAACTTTTATTCAAAGAATCAACAGTGAAACAAATGACATTAACATAATGTTAATCCATCTATTGTCTTTTGGCAGCAACAAACACCAAAAATAGAATAATAATGCTAAAAGAATGTATATGCTGACAAATGTAAAGGTACAAATCTTTATTTATAAGTAGAAAAAAAGTCCTGACAGCATCCAAGTCTCACCTTACCTTTACATTAACTTATATTTCACAGGTAAAATGCAACTAGTTAGTTCATCAATAAATAATTCTTGGAAAAATGGTTTTATTTTCTCAGGTTCCAGATTCTTAGAAATGAAGACATGTTTTGTTTAGTTTTTTGTCATACCACAGTGAACTAAACATATGGATTGTTGGTTAAATTCACTATTTCCTCACATTTTATCCGTTTATGTTCCTATTGAATATAATAAACTACTATCATTAATATATCACTCAAACTGCAACTTTTACTCACACAGTTTCGTCATTTTTCAAAACACATTGTATTTTAAGCCAAAAATGTCTGAAACAATCTGGTTGTAACTGTGAGGCGTTCGCTGCCATCATGTAAATCTGCAAAGGCATCAATTCTGTTCATGATTCAAGTTTTGCTTTTTCGCTTTTGCCGATTATAATCCACATTATTTGGCTTTTATGTGAACAAAGCTGACCAGGATGCACACACAGCTTTTCATCTTATTCTTATATTATGGCTCTTACAGTAACAGTTTGGATGACAGACTTAGAGTTAAATATACAAAACTACTCTGAGTCAATAAATATGCAAATTGACTGAAAATAAGACTGAATAATTGTACTATAATTTGTAATGTAAAACTGTTTTTGGTCAAATGGGAAATCTGTATTAACAAAAGAATAATTTATGTGCCAGTATTGAAGATAAAAATCGATACAAGTATACAGTACAGTTTTTTTTTTTAGTTACAGATAAAAAATGTCCAAATGAAACTATATTTTATCATTTTTTGTTTTTACTTTATCAGTCTGTTGAGTCGCTGTCTTTTCTCTCTGGTATCCGTGTTTCTTATGAGGTCTGGATTTGAGTCTTTGCGCTGATTCACTCTTCATCGACGCCTTTTTACCCGGCGTAAGCTCCTCCCCTCCTGGTTTCCATAGCAGCAGCTGAGCGTCCTCCCCCCCGGTGATCAGCCCCTCCTCGCTGGCGTCCCAGGTGAAACAGCGCACTGTGGAGGCGTGTCCTCCCTGTAGGCTCCTGAGCAGCCGGAGCCCCCCGTCGTCGCACTGCAGGAGGTGGAGCTCCCCGTTGCTCCTCCCCCCGACCACCAGCAGCTTCTGGGCATCCTCTAGCCACCGCCCCCCCACCAGGTAATCCACGCTGCCCCCGTCCGCGAGCGGCGTCAGGCTGCGGGCGTCGGTGGTGCTGAAGACGGTGAGCGGCTCGTCGGTGTCCAGGCGGTTCAGGTCCCACAGGTGCAGCCCCTCGTCGTGGCTCAGACACAGCAGCTGGGTGTAGTCCGGTCCAGACCAGCAGACCCCGCCCGCCGAGGAGTCGCTGTTACAGGTGACGAGCAGCGCGTCTTCCTCCGTCCCCTGACTCACATCGAACACGTTGACCAGGCCGTCAGTGGAGCCCGAGGCCAGGCGGTCTTTATCCAGGGGATGGAACCGGACCTGAGGGACGGGACCACAAGACCAGAACCAGAACCAGGTCAAAATGAGTAAAAATGAGCCCAATAATCAACAAAATAACAAAAAGAGCAAGCATGAACAAAATAACACACAAACTGATCAGAAAATGAACAAGATAATGAAAAAAAAGAACAATTTCAAAATAAAATGCAACAAAATCACACGAAATAACAATTTAAACAAAACAGAACAAAAGGAACACAAAACAAACATGATAATAAAAAATATTCCAAAAATGGAACAAAATTAACGAAACCAATCAAAATAAAAAACAAATTGAACAAAACAATTATAAAATGAACAAGATAATCAAACCAAATATACACTAAACATACACACTAAATTGTGAATTTAACCTTAAAATATTACGTTATTTGACTTGAGGTCACACTTTTCCTGAAAATGTCATGGAAATTGGTTCAGTAGTTTTTGCGTACAGTTTCTGACAAACAGAAGGACAAAAACAAAAAAACAAAGCAAAAAACCATACCCTCGCCTTCTCTTTGGGGGCGGGGTAACAACATAAAAAATGTAAGAAACTGAACACGACAAAAACCAAAATGTAACACTGTGAACACAACATGAAAATACAAAAAGGAGAAAACCTAAAATCAACTCAAGGTGAAAACAAACAAGTTGTAATGTGTCAAAACGGACCTGTGTGACATCATCACTGTGCGACTCGGAGTACACTCCCAGAATCCCGCTGCCTGGTTTCCTGACGTCCCAGAAAACCAGGAAACTGTCCTCGTCGTCGATCTGCTCGGTGCCGGCGCAGAGCAGAATGTCGCTGCAGTTTACATCAAAGCTGCAGAAGACATGAACCGGATCGCTCCTGAACTCCTGGACCGCCTCCGATCCGGGCCTCCGGACGTCCCAGGCCCGGACCGTCCCGTCGGTGGAGCCAGAGTACAGGAGGTCGGGGGTCTTATGGGTGAAGGTGACCCCACAAAGTGGCCCGCTGTGGCCCCGGTACTCTCCCAGAAGCCTCAGCGTGTCCTTGTTGTGCAGGTGGATGTTGAAGTTGGAGCAGGACACGGCCAGATGACCGGACGTCTGCAGGGACATGTCCAACAGGTAGGTGGGCTCATCTGGACGGGACCGCCGGGCGATGGACAGAGCCCCCAGCCTCTCCTCCAAACCCTCCATCAGGATTCACTGGACTGGCAAAGTAAGGACAGAAGAGACATGAACGTCCTGGTATCCTGTCCACAAACGTCCTTCCAATCACCCAAAGCTCTTCATCTGAACACAGCGGTCCTAAAGTCACAAGGTTTTTCCATTAAGTTTGTTTTTAACTTTTTTTGCTTTTTGGTTTAGTGTTTTTGTTACCCATAAAGTCATTCAGAAAAGCATAATACAGTCATCATTTTTTCTTTTTTTTATACCCAAACCCATGAACACTCCCACCACGATGCACCATAAAAAAGATAATTAACAATAATGATGAATAAATAAACAAATAAGATGAAACTTAAATATTAGTCACAGACTAACATTAATAAGGCTACTCTGGAATAAATGAGGAATCTACCTCTTATGTGATTCAGAACAAGTTCCCAGATACTAAAAAACTTATTGGCACGTCCTCTTATAGAATATCGAATTTTTTCCAATGTTAAATGATGGTAAAGATCCAAAAACCAAGGTTTAAATGTTGGAGGTTATTTATCTTTCCATTTAAGTAGAATTAGTCTATGAGCTAGCAGAGGGGAAAAATGCATCAGATTTTTATATGAATGAATGAATGAATATAAGTTATGTTCTAACTCTATCCCTCCTTCCACAAAAGGAGAAAAGATAAAAAAGAACTGAAATGGAATAGAAATTATAACTATAAATACAATGCAGCTAAATGCATCTACAATGAAAAAGACAAATACTAAAAGATGTAACGAAACAAAACTGACAGAATCCTCATAAAAGATGTAAAAAAAAATGATGAAAATGACAAAATGCTGTAAAAGATGTTCGTGTAAAAGATGGAAATGATGGGAACAACATCAGATGAGAATGATGTTAAAAAGCAACTGGACTAAAAACTATGAAAACATCGTAAAAGACATACACATTTCTGTACTTTTTTTATTGTTACAAGACTGAAAATGGCACAACATTTATCTGTAAAAGGTTTAAATGTTGCTGCTATTTTAAATTTCTTTCAACTTATGTTATTCAATAACTTCAGTTTATTCAACACTTTTCCTTTACTATTTTTAAATTGTCCGTTAGTATCATATGTACTATTTTGCTCATTCACACGTATAATATATACTAATTAGTAAGTCTTAAGGTTTTAATAATGTGACAATTTAATTGAGGATGAGTTCGTCTTCCTACAAATATATGAGAATATCTCACAGTTCAGTGTACGTTACGGGATTAAAACATTTGCCGAATGAGGGATTTACATCTGTTTCTTTGTAATCGATTGTAAAATGTGTTGACTTGTTTCCATTTAGTGCAATGTTAGGCAAGAAACACAAAATGTGCGAATTTTTACATGGAGTCTGGCTTCATTTTGTCTCTTAGAGAATCAATTATAGCCTGAAGCTCAGTCTCTGACATTCCTGTTACTCACTGTGTTAAGTGATTAATTTAACGTGTGTCACTTATTTTATTCTTACCTACGTCTGGAAATTTCCAATAAACGTCAAAAAACGTCGTGGACTTTACTAATTAGCGGCTGGAATCTGTGAGCGCCGTTTCTGAGGAAACCCCGAAAAAACCGCGACGAACTGATATAAAGTTACTCTTGAATCTGTCTCGTAAGAATAAATAAAGGTAAACTTAATACAAATACTATACTCACATCGACTTTTCAGCAAAACACGCATGGAGGATGGACCTGTGTTACGGTAATTGCAGCCCGTCCGGAAACCGATCTGCGACAAATCGTTCCGCTAAAAAAATAATAAAATAAAATAAAATAAAATAAAATAAAATAAAATAAAATAAAATAAAATAAAATAAAATAAAATAAAAT
>JAPTYQ010000016.1:29705428-29725510 GCA_029814465.1 Ostorhinchus cyanosoma | reverse complement strand
AAAAAAAAAACTGAATAAAAACTGAGTTAAGATATAAATAAATAACACTGTCTTATAGGCTTCACCCGCTGTGTCAGCTGATAGTTTACATTATAGCTCTGTTAGCTTAGCTCTGTTTTTAGACCAAAAACAGCCACAGTAAAACCACTAATCACCTGTTTTCTGTTCGGTTTGTGTCGGTTTGTGTGTGACTGAACTAAAGATCTGTTCAAATCCAACAAACAAGGATAGAACAGTCACAGTTTGGTCTGAACCGTGGATCAACAAACAGCAACTTCGCAAAGCCTAGAACATCCCATAATAACTTTATACCTTCATAAGCCTCAGAATCAAACTCACCTGTGGAGGAGAAACTGATATTTAACCTTCAAACTCCATTCTTTTCATTTACAGTGGAAACTATACAGTGCATCTATTTTTTTCATTTCTTTTCTTTGACTCTAAAAGTTGTTTCTTACTGGTTCTCATCCTCAACTTGGCTTTGGCCGACTGGCAGCGTGACTCACTACTTCCTCTAGTGGGCACATAAATCCCATGGCTCATCACTGGAAATAAATTCACTTCATATCTCTACAACACAATATTATAACACTTTGGTCCGTTTTTATTAGTGTACATTAGAAGTACTACACGTAGGTCCTGTTTTGTTGAATAAAATGCATGATTTTAAACACATGTCGTCTGTTTTAGATGGAGTGCTGATGTACACCAGAGCCTCTCCTCCTGTCAGAGTACCCCGAAGTAGAGAAGAGGTGAGTTAATTCAGTTTCTCATTGAATCTAAAGGATGTTTGGTGGTGGTCTTACATCAGCAGAGTATGACCTGAAACACTGGATGGGATGAAGCTGATTTATTACATCGTCTGCTTTTCAGAGGAATTATAAAAACGGTTAATATAAATTATTAAATATAAACTTTGTACAAACCCTCTACACAAATAATATCCTTTTAAAATGAGCTGAGTGCCAGTGTCTTTGTATTACTTTACAGAAAGTGTTGCATTCTGGGTTGATTTTGGCTAAAATACTGAGAACGTTTAATTGTTTTATATGTGTGGTGTGTAAATCTGTACCTCTAAACATCTCAAACACCAATATCTGTCTGATTTGTACTTGACATTTTGACTTGTAAGATTATTTTCTTGCCTTTATTATACATTTTACTGGTATTTACAAGCTTACGGTAAAAACATTATGTTGTGGCCTACGATTAAAAGGAGAATCCACCAGCTTTTCCTTTATGTTTCCTTTAAGGTGAACTCAATCCTGAAGCAGTTTCACGACAACCAGGGTCACTATGGTCTGGGAACCTGTCAGAAGGAGATCTCCAAACACTTCTACTGGAACACCATAAGCCGAGACCTGGCCCGATGGATCAACAGCTGCCACTTCTGCCTCAACAGAACCAAGAGGAGGTGGTTTCGCTGCAGCATCTCCAGCTGCACCAACTGCTGTGGGCCGGTGGAAAGAGGCCTGGGCCTCACCTTCCACAAGTACGACCTCTGTTAGTTACTGGAAAACGGAGAGAAAAACCTCACCTGTTACGAGTTGATACTGGGTCAAAATGACCACTATGAGGATTTATACCAGTTAGATCTGCAGAGTTACTGACAAAACCGTGTCTGAGTGGAAACTAGAATTTTAACACAGGAAATGAACACTGTAAGCTAGAACTGATCACTATAACAACTTATTTTAAAGGTCTATATGTAGCATTTCTACTTTCAAATATTAAAACAATGTATCAAAAATTAATCAGGGTGTTTATAATAAAGAGCTGTGAAGTTCTGTTAAAGATGCCCATGGTGAGGAAAACTAACACCACACTTTGACCAAAGCATCAGAAAGTGACCAGATGGGGTGAGAACCGCTAAGAAACTTTTGGACTTTTAGGAGTCAAAGAATAGAAGTAAGAAAAATAGATGCATTATTTTGTTTTTTCCACTGGACACGGCTGTAATTGGAAATAATGGAGTTTGATGGTTAAATGTCAGTGTTTCTTTTATGTGGGTGAGTTTGATTCTGAGGTATAAAGTTATTATGCAATGTTATTATCTTTACTCAGTTGCGGGGACAGTTCTGACCTTGTTTGTTGGATTTTAAACAGATCTTTTGTTCATCAACTGACAACACGAACCAAACAGAAAATAGGTGATTAGTGGTTTTACAGTGGCTGTTTTCAATGTAAAAACAGAGCTAAGCTAACAGAGCTAAGCTAACAGAGCTATAATGTAAACTATCAGCCGTCCCAGCACATAAAGTTTATATGACAGGGTTATCTTGAGCAACTGTTAAAATAAATGGGTTTTAGTTTGAAGAAGAAAACTTACACGTGTGGAAACATTGAGCTTTATACTTTATTCAGTGACTGTGGAAACATTAGGTTGATTCATTGATAGTTTTGGTCCTGTGTGTTCTGGTACCAGACTGACTCCTGCTGGTCAGTTTGGAACATCAATATTACACAGATGATATTTCTTTAATTAAAACCTAATTATGCAGGTGGGTTTAAAGTGTCTTATATATTAAATATTTCCGTCCCTCTTTTCTGATCCTCAGTTTTCCTTTCAAGAATGTCGCTCTGTTGTCTCAGTGGATAAAAGCCACCGGTCGTCAACACTGGCATCCTCGGCTCTGGTCGTCCGTGTGTTCCCTTCATTTTGCAGAGGAATGTTTCGACCACAGCGAGGAGAAGACGACCCTCCGCCCGGACGCCGTGCCCACGCTCCTGGTCCACAGTGACTCAGCAGTAAGACTGGACAGCTCAACTCTTTACAGAATGATTTGAACAAAGTCTCTCATTATCTGAGCAGAAACCCAGTGTTTCCATCCACTGTCATTGATCCAACAATGAGTTTTACTGATGAATCAATGTTGTAGAAGATGATGGTGTTTTTACATGTTCACTTTGGAGCCTCTGAACGTCCAAATGGGTCATATCTGATGACTAAGAAAAGATGACAAACTGTATTTTACACCAGTTATTTACATGAATTGATAAAATTACAGATTCCACAGATATCAAGCATCACTTTCTTCAGTTTTCTCTGTTTTGATGTAAAAACTTTTAAATTTACTCTGCGCATTTATGAACGTCTACATGATCAGTGAATTAAATATAGGAAAATACATGATTTTCAGTGAAAAATACCATGAAAAGATGATAAACTGCATTTTATCACAATTACTTACACATATTGACAGGAATAGTGGATATTAAACATTTTAATTCAGTAGATGCTTTTGGTCACTAGTGGCTGTTTAAGTTTTGAGGATTAAAAGAAACTTTAGGGCCAAACCAGATAAGAGAGCTGCACGATGAACAGGATGGACACATGCCTTTTGGAAATGAAATGCATTCTTGTTAGATTTCATACTGTAAATAAAGTTAAATCGTGTCTTTGAACAGACTGAACAGGCTCAGCGTGGCGTGGTGGAGGAGGAAAATGGTAACCAAGAGCAGGTAAATAAAACATGGTAATCTGTAAAAATATGCATGAAAGTCACATCAGATGGTCTTAAAGTGATTCATGACTCCTCAGACTGGTGAGAAAAAACAGTTCAGTCTGTATTTTGTAGAGTGACATGATACTGTATGTATTCTCGTGAATAAACAGGCCTTTTTTGCCAAATACGACGCTGTGGAGCGGTACCTCTGCAGCCATACCTATCCACCTGGACTGACCTACGTAGAGAAGAACACCTTCAGGAGGTTCTGCAAGAAGTTCACCCTCAGAGGTTTGTCCTTTCTGAGACCTCAACTCAATCCTGTGGTGAAACTTGGCTACAGAAGGTGTTTTTCTTGTGCTCTGATGGGACAGAAAGCAGACTTCCTAACAGCCGCCTCCTCCTTCCCCAGATGAACAGCTCCACCTGGTCAGAGGAGCTCAACTACATTTGGTGCTGAGGAACCGACAGCAGGTTGAAGATGCTCTGAAAGAGTTCCACGACGAGCTGAACCATCTGGGCGTCAGCAAGTGTCTCAGGCTCCTCAACGAGAGGTGAGAGGGGATTATTACTATTATTATTATTATTATTATTAATAATAAAGATTACAGCCACACTTCTCAATAGTGTTTATAAAAGCACATTAAAAACAAAACATTATAATACAATCTTAACAAAGTATATTATTCATTTGACTGTTCATCGTATAATAAAGATCATAATGTCCTGAAACTTCAGTTTCTAAGACTAGCCAATCCTTGCCACAATATAAATGTTGAAAGTTAAACATTGATAACAGCCTCCACATGGTCACGCTTGTTTTCAAGACCATGCACTCAGGTTGGAGTTTACTGAACGACTCTAATAAGAGCTTAGGTGTGGTACCTGCACAGAGGGGGTGTAGTATTACACGTGTCCAAGAAAATACATTCATCAACCCATGAAAAGTGTTTTATCTCTTTGTAAATAAAAGTGAGTAAATATACTGTGTAAATACAATCAAATCCTTTTTATAATAAAAAGGGTTTTATCTGGCCTGGGTCAAACTATACCCAGGTTTAATCTGGGCCCGAGTTAATTTGGCCTGATGCACCGTATAAAGACGAGATGTTTAACAGATTCATGACCTTCGACAGGTATTTCTGGAAAACCATGAGAGCTGACGTGGTGCAGTGGATCAACAGCTGCTTATTATGCAACAGGAAACAGAGGAAGAAACCAAAAGTAGAAGAATCAGGAATCCAACAGGTGGAGCTGAGAGTCATAGACAACCACTCAGACAGGTGAGCATCTGGGTTCAAGGGGATCTGTGTCCAGATCAGGTGTAAGTATGTGGAATTTCAGTTTGATTTATATTCTTTTTCTACTAGTGCACAGGATGATGAAGAAGTTGAAGTTCATGATGAAGGTTCTGGAGGTGACCGGAAAGGAAACAGTGAAATGCAGACGCCAGAGATGATTTCAGATGAAACAACGGTAGGTTTATCAGCATCTGAAGGACATCAGGTTTATCAACACTCAAACAGTTTAACACTTTAAATGTGCTTGGTACCAAGGAGTTTTTTGTACATATCATTTATGGATGTTGGGAGAAAAAAAACACCCTCCTGTAGGAAGTAGAAGGATGGTAGACAGTTTCATTTCAGATGCTGCTCATATTTCGTTTCTGGTTCATAAAATCGTAAAAGTACAAACATTTTAAACCCTCACAACAACAGTGAAAGAAGTAGAAGAACAAAAAGAGCTGGAGAAGAAATGAGAGAAGAGGAGAGAAAAAAGAAAAGACAATAAATGAAAATTCTGGTGATGAATTGCAACATTAAAGAGCAACCACTAAATCCATTTGCTTTCCAGGTCACAAATCTTGAGTCACAGAAGCCTGAAACCTCCCCCAACCCCGCGTCCAAAGTACCCATCCTCATCATCCATCTGAAGCCCAAAACCCCCCTTGGCCTCCAGAACTGGAATCCAACCAGACCAGATGTCCAGAACAACCAAAACCAGAGCAATTCTCTACAAAAGACAGAACCGAGCCTCTATTCCTCTGAAGAAGCACAAACACAACAGGAAACGAGTCAACCCCGAGGTCAGAAAACCCAAATGCAGTCCCACGCATCGACACAAGGCGGCAGCAGCAGCAGCCAGCAGCCCACGAAGAGGAAGAGGAGCCTGGAGGGAGACTCTCCAACCAAGAGGAACCCTAGCCATGGCCTGGAGCCTGTGGTTGCCCGTAGCAACAAACCCTGGCCTGTGTTCACCGTCGCTGGGTCGCCGCAGACTCAGACGGCCAAACACCCTCTGGTGGTGAACAGGTAGAACAACAGTCCTGCAGAGGATGAGTGGCTTCAGAGTGGCATTTAAAGGGTTAAAATGATCGAATATTTAATAGATTTGAGCTGAGCTGAAGTCCTTTAAGAGATTAAAGCATAAAAGGAAGATGTTTACCCCCCCTTAACGGCACCCCAGCCTGGATTGGACACCCCTGAATTATAGGGATTATAGGGAAGGGTTAAAAGTTTGATTCAGAGTTTATCTACTGGGTCTCAAATCAGCCCAAAATAAACGTTTAGCCTCTTGAACATGTTCAGACTTCATTTATCATTCAGATTTATATCAGAATGAGATTTCAATGCAATGGCAAGGGGGGGCAACAGGAATAAAAAAATAAAATAAAAGCTAATTATACAGGATAAGATAAATGTATAAAAGCTATTTATCAAGTAATGAAAACTGTGTCAAGTAAAAGGATCTATATTACCGTTATAATAAATGAATTAATAGAAATAATAAAATTAGTCTGTTTTACATCATGAAAAGGTCAATAAACTGTGGAGTTTTAGAACATAACGGCTGTGAAACAATCAGAACCAGGATCAGAGTCTGTTTGGCTGTTTCTTCTTATAATCAGGATTCAGAGGAATTTCATATTGAATCCAGTGACTCACAGGCCGTTACTGAAGCTGCAGATGTGCTTTTCTTCTTTCTATGTTCAGTGCAGTTCCCTGTCCGAGGCCCAGGACCATCAAAGCCCGGACCATCATCCAGCAGTGCAGCCGGGCTAAAGTCCAGATCAGACCGGCGCTGGACGGAGCTGACGCCCGCTGGGCCAAGGTGAGCAGACCAGGACCAGAACCAGGACCAGAACCAGAACCAGGACTAGGACCAGAACCAGGACTAGGACTAGGACTAGGACCAGGACCAGGACCAGAACCAGAACCAGGACCAGGACCAGAACCAGGACTAGGACTAGGACTAGGACTAGGACCAGGACCAGGACCAGAACCAGGACCAGGACCGACTCATTCTGCACCGACACAATGACCCAACATGAGGAAATACTGGGTTTGGTCCAGAACCAGTGTGTGATTTGTGTCTCTGCTGTCGTCAGATCGAGGAGGGGATGGTGGTGTTTGTGTGTTTCTTTAATGGAGCCACTGAGGACGTGACCAATGAGATGGGTAAGATCACACTGGAACAACTTTTATCAGCCTGATGTTATAAGGTTTATGCTCAGGAAGTTTAGGACGAATCATGTATAGGTTTTCCAAGATCACATGTCTGATTTAGTAAACAAAGGATCAGAAATCATCCCATATGAGTCTGATTTTAGACACAACTCATACAAGATGTACTTTATATAAAATATTATCTGTTCACATTACAAAGGAAGTTATGCAGTTATTTAGAATTTATGTATCATTTGCCAAAACCCTGATTATGATAAACCGATATGGCAACTCCTCTTTTTCTAAAAGACAGATAAACTGTACTAGGCTACGGAGGTGGGAAGTAACAAAGTAGAAGTACTTAGTTACTGCACTTCAGTAGATTTTTATAGATATCTGTACTTTACTTTGGTTTTTATTTTTCTGGCAACTTTTTACTTTTACTCCCTACGTTTTTGCATAAATATGGGTACTTTCTACTCCTTACATTCTCAGAATAGGCTTGTTTTTCAAACTAAACAGATGTGACAGTACATAAAATAAGACGCTTCAGAGGGAAAATCAGTGTTGGAGTGAAGGAGCGCAGGGTCAGTACCAGAGTCCTAAACAGGTCCACTTTTTAACCTGTACCCACATGCTTTTGCGGGTTACCTGTTGGTACCAGACCTGGTGCAGAACTCCGGTCAGTACCATTCACTGTGGAATTAGAAAACGGAAGCTTTTCTGATTTTGCCTGGTTAAATAAGTATTGTTTAATTCATGGCAAAAAATGCAGTTTCACTTTTTACTTTTTTACTTTATAACAATTCAAAAGTTGTACTTTTTAACTTTTACATAAGTAAAGGAGTTGAATCGGTACTTCTACTTTCACAAGAGTATTTTATCACACAAGTAGCTGTAGTGCAGAATGTGAGTACTTTTGCCACCTCTGCTAGGCTACACCTTTACAGAATAAGTTTTATGCATCAAAAAAGCCTTTTTTCAACTCTTAGCGTCCACATGAACAGCCAGAGGACGTAGAGTTACTGATCCTTATGATCCTGTTCCCACAGTCATGAAAAACCTAATAAATTCATGTAATTAAGGGTTTAGAAAAGTCATGGACTTAAATATTTAGATGTAAACTCATCACTTTCATGTGACAGAATATCTTTAGTAAAATGGTTTGAAATTCAGTCCATGTGTTCAGCTCTGGTCCAATATTCTGTTTGTTGGTTTAATAAAGCTCTAATTATTTTTTGGTCCTCTCCTCAACAGCCAACACTTTGATGACCACCAAATTCTTCCGCAAACGAACGGTGCCCCAGGTTTCAGTCCTGGACCTCCCCGGCAGCGTCCTGTTGGTCCCCCAGGACTCCCTGCAGGCCGAGCCGGGGCCCAGGAGGAGGATGCAATACGAGGGGGGCTGCGAGCCATGGCGGGCCGCCCAGCTCTTCACTGGCCTGGTGTCGGCCTGCAGGGAGCTGATGAAGGCCTCGCACAAGTGCACCAGAGCCGGGGTCAAGGTGGAGGAGGGGGTCTACGGCCAGAGGCAAGAGATGGTCCTGAACTCTGTGGACCCGCTGACCCACCTGCTGGAGTTTTAAGGTAGACCAGGATGATAAACACGACGACTGGACTCAGCGTGGACTTAGAAAGGTCTTTACACAAGCTTTGACTATGAAGTCTGCAGCATTTTCTTCTTCTGTATTATTGCACATTAGGTTATCTGTCATTTGTAAGGTTTATATTGTTCCTCTGTTAGAAGAAAACTGAACCTACTTATAAAATTACTTTGTCTTATGGAATCATGTGTGTTTGTGAATTTTTAAAAAGAATGACCTATTTTTAGTAAAGACTGAAGAAAATGAGGAAAACATTGATGACAATGAGCATTAAAGTTAAATAAGGAGGCAAAGTTTGGTTCTAAGAAGATAAAAAAAACACTTTAATTTTCTAGCAGTTTAATCAAACTGGGAAGAAAACCCACAATATTCAATTTTAATATAATTTAGTTTTTATTTAACTTATAAAAGTTATGGTAACACCATCAATTTGACTTTACAGCCTTAATACACTCATCACATCAATCGTCATCTTTCAAACATCATTTATGCATTTGTGCATCAGCTACACTTTAAAGCTAAAAAAAGTAGTTTTGTGAATGTCTGGTTTCAAAATACAAAGTCAATGCAAAATGAAAAAGCAGCTTCTTAAACAAAATATAATAGGTACCAAAAAACAACAAAAAATGACCCTGATGTCACTTAATTCTACAACATGACACCAAATGTGAAATATCAAAATGTTAAAATAATTAATGCATTCAGCAATAAATAACTTAAGTGTTATTTCAGGTTTAGGTTTGACGACGCCCAGAATCTGATCTGAGACACGTCGCCAATATTTCATTTTTTTGTTGTTGTTTTTAACTTTAAGATTAAATAATGACATCATCAAACAATTGGAAAAATACTTTTAAAATAATACTTATGGTGGTTGAAAAAGTCAACCTTGTGTTCTTGAACTCACCTCGGAATGTAGGAGATTTGTTCGGACCTTTTTATTAAAGGCTCAGTGTGGATCATTTAGAGACATCTAGTGGTGATGTCGTGAATTGCAGCCAAATGTAAAAGGCCCTTCATCACATCGAATCAATCTGTGACTCTGAATCCTGATCACAGTCCAGACCAGGACGCAGATCTAGAGTGGATTCTGTAATCTGATTGGCTACTGGGAGTGAGGGTGTGTTATTAGCCCCTACCCCATAATGGTACTTCTGGACAAAAGTGTTTGGACAGGTGGAATTCAGGTGTTTCTTTCCTAACAGGGGTTTGGGATACAAAACAATAATGACAAATGACATAATATAGTTTCATATTGATTGGAAATATTGATGTTTTTATGTCAAATCCTCATGAACAGAACATCTTACAGCTGTAGACACGATGTGTCCCAATAATTTTGTCCATATAGTTTATAAACATTAATTATTTTCTTAGATTTAAATGGGTGAGATATGAAAAAGGTAGATGGTTATTTGTGGTAGAAAATATTTACAGTGAGAGTATGAAAGATATTTTAGAACTTTAGAGGTAGAACATTTAGGATTATAATCATGGATTAAAAAAAAACCAAAATCAATATTGAGAAAAATTAAGTAAAGACCATCTCTGAGGCATTTTGGAAGCAAAGATAACAATTTAAACCAAACTTAACCAATGCAATGATATTTATCTCAATATAAAACTATATTCTGACATTTGTCATTATTGTTTTGTGTCCTAGAACCTGAAATCGTGTCCAAATACTTTTGTCCATATAGTGTATTTGTTTGTGTAACTCTAAATCAGCTGCACATTTTGGCACTCATTGTTCTTTTCTTTCCATAGAAGGTGCATCTTAAGCTGAAGTTCTAATCTACAGCAGCAGGTACGTGCACTTTTGGGATTTATGGGGATGCAGCTCTTGAATCTCCAGTCGACCGGTTATTTTGGTTTTGTTTGGTTAAAGGGGAGTCCAGTCCACATTCAGACTCCCACCAGATGATTTCATGGAGTTAATGTGTTTCCACCGTTGATAAAAACGGTTCATTCTAATGTAAACAGAAAAAAACCATCTGTATTTCAGTCAAATCTGCTCAAAACTTCAGAGCAACACTGTCAAACTCATTTTAGTTTAGGAACCACATTCAACCCAGTATGATCTAATGTTGATCAGACCAGTAAAATAATAACCTAAAAATAATGTCAATTACAAACTTTTCTCTATGTTTTAGAGGGAAAAAAGTTAAATTACACAATAAAAATCTTTACATCTACAAATGATCCAGAAACAAATGGATTTTAGGTAATCAGCTCCAAGTTTGTAACTATTTTCAGTTTTTACTTCAACCGTTGCTGATAAATAATTCTGTCAAACTGGAGAAATGTTGGTCTGAAGTCTGGACCTTAAATGTGCAAATGTCGTGACAGAACTAATTATAAAATGCTATAAATTAAGCAGGAATTCAAACAGGTTGTAGAAATCCACTGGATTTTTGCCAGAAAGAATCTAAAGATAGCTTTGCAGCAGCTGGAGGGTTCAAACTTGTTTGTTTCCATCCTGTAAAGCTCTGTGAGATAAACCTTGTTGTGATATAGGGCTCAACAAATAAAACTGAATTGAATTAAATTCAAACTGTCTGAACTATTAGGCTCCAAATACACAAAGAAATGAAGCACAGACTAATTAATAAAAGTGGGTTTAGATCAATATGAGCCCTTTAAAGGCACGTCCAGTCCACATTCAGACTCCTGATGCCACAACAAATGCCTTTGTAAAGCACTTTGAGTTACCCTGTGTATGAACAGTGCTATATAAATAAACCCAGAGTCATTTCACAGTTCGTTCTAAAGTAAACACAAATAAAACAACTATGATTAAAGACTCATGATTCATTTAGAGAAATGAAACAAAAACAGAATCAGTCTTTGGTCCAAACCTTCTCAGTTCTTCATCGTCTTTGCTGCTGTGAAACCCTGTAACTCTTACAGCCCCTCAGTCCATTCATTCCTCTTCTGGAGGCGTTTATCTTCTTCTCTCCGTCAGCTGTGGTCGTTCTGGCCTCTGGCCGACGGAGACTCACAGCTCGTCCATGTCAGGAGGAAATCATCCTTTAACGGGTTCGCCGCTCGCCGCCTCAGTCGCCCTCGTACACGCAGTCACATTCCCGCAGGAGGTTCCTCTGCCGCGGCTTGGTGACGATGTAGATCCGGTTTCCCGACAGTAGGCGGAGCTGGTCGATCAGCTCCTGAACGCACGGCGTCGGCCACGCCTGACCGTTCAAGAACAGACGATCCACCAGCAGCTCCAGACGCTCCAGGTGTTTCAGTTTATGGAGGCACAGAAGGTCCTTCTCTGGTTCCCGACGAACAAACCTGGACAGAAGACCGAGGACGGTGAGATATTTATACACCTGACAGAAACAAGGAGTGAAGTCCACTTTGTGGACACACTAAGGCAACCAGTAGGGATAACACGACAAAAACCCAAATCTGAACAAGTTTCTCTCATTTCTTGTCTAAATATCTCATCACACTTAAAATAAGATATAATCACCTAAAGAGGAACTTCAGTGAGATGAAAGAACTTATTTTTAGACAATAGATCTGGAAAATCTGATTTCAGATAACTCTCTCTTGTTCCATTGGCAGATTTTTTTCCCGTTGAATTCAGCAAAAAAATCTTGAATCAAACAAAACAAAACAGAAAAATCTATCTCATTTATCTCAGTAAGTATTTAATTTTTAAAATAGACCCAAAGTGCTTCCAAAATTGCTTCATAACATTAGTCTACATCTAGTTTGAATTTTTAGCCCCATGTCCTGTTTTTCCAAATGCTTTTTGTCACCGATTGCATCATTTTTGCCTTTTTCTTTTTCGTGTATTTTTTTTTTGGATCCTGACCCTACATGTGGTAAAGACATATTTCGTCCATCATAAGCTGTAATAACCTGAATATCTTTGTGTTGTTGTATCCGTGGATACGGTAAAGCCATGTTCTCACCGGATGTGGAGCGTCCTGAGCTGAGGGAACAACATGGGGATCCTTTTACACAGACTTCCACTGGACCGGTTCTGTTCCACATCCAGATGTCTCAGAGCCGGGACTTTGGGTGCGATGGAGTCCATGTCCTTGAGGGTTATGGCCACTCTGAGCGTCAGCCTGGTGATGGTGGACGGGATGGACGTGGTGTAGGCGGACAGAGAGTGACCACCTGACATGGAGACATGAAGACACGAGGTAGATAATGGACTCAGCTTTAATTATACAGCACTTTAAAAACAACACAGTCGGCCAAAGTTCTGGACACAATCAAATCTGATTTATGTGGCACCACATCATACTGAACAAGACAGAGACAAACAGAGACATGAGGGGGAGGGGGCTGATACAGGGCGCCGATATTTCTAAGCTGATATTTGGAGCCGATACTGATTTTGTTTTCTGTCAAATGATAACAAATGTCAGAAAATGTTCTTTTTTAAAAAGAAACATTTATTGAACTAAAAATAATATTAAACTACTGGTAAAAAAAAGTTAAGGTAGAACAGGTAACATGAACATTTCACATAATAAAACTTACATTCAGATAAAAACAAAGTGTTCAGTCACTGAATTCTTCAAGTCAGTTCTTTCTAAAATAAACATCCAGGTGAGGTCGAACAGGAAACAGTATCTCCAAGAACACGGAGGTGCCGTGAACTTTGCCTGTCAGTAAATCATGGCAGAGAAAAAGGAGCACTTTGGCCGATGCAACAGGCCGATACCGATACAAGAAAAAAACATAAATATCGGCCCAATATATCAGCCGGCCTTACACAGACTTACCGTCTCCCATGGAAACCATCTCAGTCCTTCAGAAGTACCAGACAGACAGAAGCCGTTAAGACACCAAAACCACTCAAATCCAGACTCAACTCACCGATGATGCGGAGCGTCTCCAGCTGGTGCAGCGGTGCCAACCACGTCCGGAGGCGGCACTCGATGCCCTGATGGAAGGACTTGTACCGGACGGTGAGCGAATGCAGCGACGTCAGGCTCCGCAAGGCGTTCTTTGGCAGGATGGTCTCTGGGTAGTCCACCAGTTCCAGACTGGTCAGCACCGGACCACCATACCTGAACTCACCTGAAGGACAGAGGACACAGGTTCACTGAGTCCTGAACTTAGACCACAACATGAGTTCAAGTCCAACCCACTGATGACACACTCTGACTTTGACATACAACTATATTTGAGGAGAATTTTTCTTGAAATCTAACCTTATCTAAGGGATTTTTCACAATTTATGATATTATTCTTTGCATTTTCCAGTGAAAATCCTGTATTTTCCTTTATTTAATTCACTGATCATATAAATGTTCAGAGGAGCTCAGAGTGAATTCAAGTTATGAAACACAGTCACAGAAAAAATTATTAGACCATCAAAAGTAATCAAAAACAATGGTTCTGTAATCAAATACTAACTCCTGTGTGGATCATGTGACTAAAACAGACAAAAGAAAACATGGAATGAATAAAAGTACTGGTTTTGTCAGAACAATGGAAGAACTGTAGTGATTTTATTCTTTTTAATTGTACAGTTTTTTTTATGTCTTTTTAATCTATAGTAGTATTTTATTCTTCTTAGTTGTATTTATTCTTCTGTACAGCACTTTGACCCTCTGTGGTTGTTTTAAAGTGTTTTACAAATACATTTGAGATTGGATGGATGTTAATTTTCTGCCTTAATGAGTCAAAATATCTATAAAAAATAAATAAATCGAAAGTTCTCCTGCAGTAAAAGTATTTGGTGTTCCTCATGTTGCAGTTTGGAGTTTCAGTCTGGTTTTACTTCACCTGGACCTGGACTGTCCCTCCAGCCCCGGCTCACCTGGCTGCTCCGGGTCCGCGGGGCTGAAGTAGTCCTCGGCCAGCGGCTCGGGCGGCTCCCCCCTCATCCCCCAGCTCAGGTGCTGGAGCTTCTGGAGCCGGAGCATCATGTTGTGGAAGACCCGTCGGGGCACCGGTCGGACCGTGTTGACCCCCAGACCCTCCCCCTGCTGATGGAAGAGCAGGTACCGCAGGTTGACGAGCTGCGACACGGCCTCCACCAGCTCCACGGCGCACAGCAGCCGGACGTTACACACGCTGAGGTGGGTGAGCCGCTCCCGCAGAGCCTCCGTCAGCCTCGGCCCCAGCATCCGCTCCTCCCAGGTGGCGTTCCGCACCCCCAGGTCTCTGAGCTCCGGGAAGCGGATCAGGTTGACCAGGTACTGCTCCTTGTACAGCCGCCCCCCGTCCACGAACACGATGGCGGTGAGGGACGGGAGGAACGTGACGAGCCGCCGCCACTCCTTCCGCCGCAGGTGCCGCACCGCCACCCGGGTCATCCTGCGCCGGTGCAGGGTCTCCCAGAAGCCGTAAGTGTAGCGGCGCAGGTCGGACAGCACCACCGTGGAGCCCCTCCACAGGGCCGGGTGGTCGATGAGCCGTTGCAGGAACCGGCAGCAGGTCCGGACCCGGTTCTTGTCCTCGGTGCTCAGGTAGCTGAAGATGTTGATCCAGACTTCAGGAGGAAGCTGCGGGAGTTTCTCCATCGCCCGTGGATTGTTTACTGCGGTGGGACAGCGCTTCCGGGTTCCTCCTCTTCTCTGCGGTGATTGGCTGATCTCACAGCACGTGTAAAGGCGGAGGGCGTCACCTGGTGGACTGGAGTAGGTACTGCACCCAGAGGGTCCTGTTTGTGTTCAGACCTCGATTTAGGTTTATTATGTTTATGATAGATGAATGTAATCACTGAACCACAAATGAAAAAAAATAAATAAATAAAACAGAAGCACAATAACACAAAGTAGAAGTACAGAAATAATAGTAATAGTGTCTAAAAAAAGTGAAAAACCTGTTTATTATTTAAAAGAGAAAGTCGGGTGCCTGTCATTCTCTCCTTTATTTCTCCCCTTGTTTTTTTCTCTCTTCATATCTGCTCAATTTTTCCTCCCAAACTCCAGAGCAAAAGTCTTCATTGATTTTGTCTTTCTAAACCTGAAATTTGTCAGTGTTTAATATTCTATCCTCAGTGACATTAGGATTAAAAGGCTTTTATTTTCCTGTAAAATGTGATAAAAGGAAGGAAAGTTGTTCAAATGAGGTTGAAATGCTGCTAAATGTTGTAGTAAAACAGAGACAAACATTCAGTTTTACACCTGTTTCCATTTAATATTTCATCTGAGGCTGAAAATCAACAAAAGACCCATTCATCAGATTATTGAGGAATAAAGACGATTAAAGATGAGTAAATATTACAGTCATCGGTTTGTTCATTTTGCCTCAAGCATAAGGATTTTATTGTTTTCTTAGTCATTTAACCCACAGATGAAGTGATTATATAATAATCAGCTTCAGCCCCGTCCGTTCCTTTTAGATAAAGTGTATTTTTAAGTAAATGCCGACACCTGAACCGTCTAAGGAGTTTTCACCCAAACTCATTTTCCTTCCAGCATCTTGTCAGTTTCACTTCAGGATCAGAATCAACTGTAACCGGGTCCATCTGGTGGTGCGTTCAAGAGCTGTAGAGAAAACGAGCCCCAGTGTTTTAAAGCCAGATCATACATGTGTTCTGTAAGGCAGAAGGGTTCGTCTTCAGCCGACATTCAAGTCTGGAAATAAACCCTCTGTCCAGACAAACAGCAGCAGTGAATTCATCCAAAAACAGCATCTGAATGTGTGACCTGATTTATTCAATTGACCTGAAAACATGTCGCTGGACTTCATCCAAGTCACACAGAAACAGACGGGAACACAAACTCTAATGTTGATCTGTTCTTATTTAGCAGAAAAACACAGAGTACCAACTATTCACACAGATTTAAGACTAAAACTTCAGAAAAATACTGTTTAGATTCTTCACAGGCTGCAGTTTTGTTTCGCAAACACCACCAAATCCAAAATATTCACTTATTTTTCAGGTTTTAGGCAGAAAAATGTCATTCATTTATTTCTGAGGCTGTGGCTGAGGTTAAAGTGGGATTTTTACTTAGAAATGTTAAACTGACAATCCAAATGTTTCCACATTTTCTTTTACCAGTCGATTAACCCTGATGTCTGTGCACGTGTGGTAATAATGTCAAAATAGTTTGTTTTGTTTGGAACTTTTTTACATTATTTTTTGTATTTTGACAACTTGAGTCATAAATACAAATACCAAATATTCAATAACTGTCATTTTTAACCCTTTAAATACCATATTTTCACTTTTGATGCAAAATTATTTCCCCCCAATATACTACGTAAAAATTGGCTTACTTATTTTATTTTTTAGCAGCTTGACATAAGTCAGTGATTAACAGCAACAATGGTTAATATGCATTAGTATTTTTTGTGTCAAATGTTAAATGCTAAAATGTGGTAGAAGGGTGTTAGTGTAGGAATTATCTACAGTTTATAAAGTATTCCAAAAATAAACAACTTTTGAATTCTGACCTGAAATAAAACAAAAATAATGAGCTTTTATATCATGAAGTCCAAAGTGTGCAGAATATGCTCACCCAGATACAACAAGGTTAACTCGACTGATTATCTTCATAAAAAGGGAGGCTTTCTTTCAGCTAAAGACAGACTGTGTTATTTTCAGCCCAAAGACAAACTGGGTTTTTACATTTCAGTAAAAAGACTCCAATATAAATAAAACTGATGGAAACTGTCAGATTTTCAGTCATTTTTGTTCAAATTAGTGCTTCCTTCTGTTTCCAAAAGCAGAAACATGTCACCCAGTTCGACTGATGAGGCTCAGATGTGTTTTACTGATAAATCAGATAATTCAGATTACAGATACTGTTTCTAGATGAATTCACTGCTGCAATAACTGACTATAGATCAGCTTTTAAAGATGACAAATCACTGGTTTGCTCCTTTACGACAGTGAGAATGAGAGTAATCACAGCCCCGGTCGATATTCATAGAACATTTCTATTTACAAGCCTTCAGACCTTATTCACACATCTCGTAAACATTTCTGGAATGAGCGTATTCATCCGCCTGCAGCACAGGAAGGGACTATTTAATGTCCCGTGAGTCTCATCGCTCTTGTTGGGGTCAGTAGTCGTTCAAAGGCAGATTCTGGTGTTTGTCTCTTTAACAGTTCGACTCCAGTCTTTAGCGTCGTCTCTACTGCGACGGCGAGAACGTCAGGACCATCCACCCGATCACAAAGTAGAACAGGAACACCGGGTACACCACCAGGGCCTTGCGGTTCGGCGGCTGGCTGTCTGCGAGGAAGGCCGTGGAGGCGAAGGTGGACCAGCCGAAGGACGCCGTGACCACGACGAGACGCACGGCGAAGCTGACCGTTCCCGAGCTGCCGAGCAGGACCAGACGACACACAATCATGGCCACCGTCAGGGGCATGATGCAGTATCCCAACACGCACAGGCTCTGGAAGAAGGAGATGGTCCCGCCCAGAAGCTTGGAGTTGAGGGTGATGATGATGGAGCCGAACCAGACGATGACGAAGACCTGGAGCAAAGAGCGGACCGTTAACGACAAGAATCTACACTTAATTTAATACAACAATGAGGTAGAAATCTGAACCAAGAAGCAGGAACTGAACCCAGTGTCTGTGGATTGAATTAACCCTCTGGTGAGAATATTTCACACACTCTGCACTTCATGTTATTAAAGGTCATATTATTTTTCCCAATTTGTTTTAGATCAGAATTCAAAAGTTAAGTTTTGCATAATTTTTAAAATTCTGACCCAGCCACTAAAACTATCATGTTGTAAACAATGGAAAAATTCCCACACTAACACCTTTCTCTGAAGTGAGTAAAAAAATGTACATTGACACATTTTAGTATTTAACATTTGACGTAGCACAACAACAATAATGTGGTTTCTCACAGTTTCAGCAAGAAAATGAGCCAGATCACTATAACGTAAAAAAATAAAATTATTTTTCAGTCCACCGGGGTTGTGAGTCTAGAAGGTGGATGGAGGTAAAGGTGGCATTTGGGTTCAGCACTCATGGAGAAACAGACTCGCTGCTGCTGCGTAGAATTCCCATTCCCACAATACACTTTGTGTCAAAATTTCCGAAAAGGCCTGAGTGACGTTTCGGTTTGTTATGAAAACAAGTGGACTGTGTTTATGATGGAGTCATTTTTTAAAGTTATTCACGCTGAGGGAAGAGATTCAGGTGTGAAAGCACAATAAGACTAATGCATTAGTGATAATTAGGATATCACTGGGGTTTCACAAATCTCAAAACAATAATAATAATAATGAAAGTCATATGCTACTTTAATAGAGATGAATACTTGTAATTTGAGTCTCTTGAAGATTATTCCATGATCATGGTGGATGGCAGGAGAATGCAGTTTTGCCAAAGTCTATCCAAACCAGACAGATCCTGAAGGAACTGATTTAATTGTCAGTTTGACACAAAAATGTCACTTTAAACTGAACCACAGCCTCAGAATAAATGAATCTGACAATTTTATGCCTAAAATCTATTAAATAAGCGAATATTTTAGATTTTATGTTGCTTGTGAAATAAAACTGGACTGTAAACACAAATTTTCCACTAAATTTTAGTCCTAAATCTATATGAAACAAATTCTTAAATTATTGACCCCCTTGAGTTTTAATATCTGGGTCATTTTTATTGAAGACAGACTGAGCCCATGGGCCGGACCGGACCCTTTCGTGGGCCGGTTTTGGCCGCGGGCCGTCTGTTTGAGTCCCCTGCTGAGCTCCATGCGGACGGGTGAGGTACCTCTGCGAACTGCGGGCCTCCCTGGTCGTCGCTGTCGGCCGCTCCGCCCTGCAGCAGGAGGGCCAGGGTCACGCACAGCAGCAGCGGGCCCCACAGGTCCCAGTCCCGCAGCAGAGCCGAGCTCCGCTTCGGGTACAGGACGTGGATGAACTTGTTCCCGACCGCCCGCAGGTCCCGCAGGATGGTCTCCTTCACCGGCTCGTCCAGCGTAGAGAACTCCTCGTCCCGCCTGGAGGAGCCCACGGGCACGGAGATGTCCCCCTCCACTGGGATGTCCTCGGAGATGGAGACGTCGGACAGACCGGCGAACGGCCTGCTGGCCTCCTCCGCCGCCGCCATCTTACCTCGAAAGTTACAGAAGGAGCCGCAGTTTTTCTATCAGCGTAAACTTCACCGACGCATTTATTGAGTTTAATCCGACAAATAAACGGAGACAGAAGGAGGTGCTGTTCCGTGAGGCAGTACAAGTAGTCCAGCTCCAGTCAAACCAGTCCAGGTCCAACAGATCCTGCTCCACGTCAGCTGAGGATTGTTTACTACCGCGAGACGTCACGTATATCCGCGTGCTGCATTCAAGGACACACGCTGAAACTCGGTCATTCCCAAAATTATAAAATACGACTTATACATGAGAATAGAGCTATTAGGTTTAGAAAATATATATCAGGGGCTTTTCCATCAATAACAAAACAAACATTACACAGGTCTATAAGTAAATGTTTCCAGAATAAAACGAGATTTAATACGAGAATGGCTTTTACTCTGAAGAAATGTTTGTCTCTGAGCAACCAGTTTCAGATTATCTCAGATAATTTAATGAATAATGATGAATATATAATCATCATTATCTATCTATCTATCTATCTATCTATCTATCTATCTATCTATCTATCTATCTATCTATCTATCTATCTATC
>JAPTYQ010000016.1:29687932-29698750 GCA_029814465.1 Ostorhinchus cyanosoma | reverse complement strand
TATATAGAAGTAAGAGCAACAACAGTATAAAAAAAATCTATAAAAATATCTGTATATATAAGCAACAAAAAGTCAAATGACATCTATAAACATTATGTGCACTGCAGCCTTCAACACATTTGTATCCAACATACGAACAACTTAGGATGAAACTAACATACAACTTAAAAAAATCAAGCCAAATATTTTTGTTTGTAAACTGAAGTATCTCTCAGTAATGTACACTAACATACTGCGGTTTCTTTTCTTGTTTCAGAAAAAGGAAAAAAAGACGAAGAAGACTAAAGTCATGAAGAGGATGCTACAGAACCCTGTTTTTATATATTTTAAGATGCTTTTATTCAATTTAATTTAATTTAATTTTAGTACGGTACTGTTGTAAAGTTGAAAAAAAAAAAATCCTAATAATTGTTTTCACTCTGGGATGTGTTTGTTAAAAATGACTTCTTAAACTACATGTCTTTGCTGTCTCTCATAGTGAAGAAAATATAGAAGAGCCGAGCTTCTGCAACATGTTTAAAATGCTGATAGATGTTAACAGGAAAACATAAAATACTCCACCTTTAATCCACGGTTTATATCTTATGACTTTTTCAACATTTATTTACCTCTTTGGACTAAACCAAGTGTGTGAAGACATGGTTTTTCAAAAGAGTTTAATGTTGAAAAAACTGTTCTCATCAGATGTTCTTCTCTTAGAGTCTGAGAGTGACGAAACATTGTATAAAGTTCTCTGTTTTATATTAAAATATATTTTTACATGGATTTTCTTCATCTCTCGTGTTAAAATTGATGAGTAATGATGTTGATATTTTGGCTTTATTGCAGGCCCATTCTCTAATTAGTATCCTTTTTTTTTTTTTATTCAACCCTAATTGAACATCCTCTGTTTTCCGTCTTTTTTAAAGGTGTCATTTTATTCTTCTTCCCTGTATTTTGTCCCTCTTGTAAAGTGCACTGGTGGTTGTTTACTGTATTTTTACTCCATTATTAAGACTCGGGGGGCTAATAGATGCTCTGTCACAGCTAACATTTTCACTTGTTGAAATAGAAAACACAAATGGAGCTCTGTCCCATTAGTTGCATCACTTCAAAAGTGTTAGTTGTGTGCACAATCACTCTTGAACATCTTTCATTGTTAATTTAATCAGTAAAACCTGTGCTTTTCCTGCTTTAACCCCAAATGTCTGCTGTTAAGTCACTGGTCAACAAATGTGATTAACAGCAGTTGCTGGGCTCCTTTTTATTGCATTAAATGGATTTTCTTAACTGTTGTTGACATAGTTAAGATATTACACAATAAATACTACCAGAAATATTTAATTACTGGCCACATTCCGCTTCCCTAACCTGTTAGCTTGACTTACAAGGTTAGCATTAAGTTTGACATTAGCTCAACTATCCAACTAGCAGGGCAAGTTAGCCTCATAATAAATGCATTTATGTATTATGTGACATTATGAAACATGGCTATACCCATAACTTAAAGTAAATTGTTTGTTTGTTGAACATTGTTTATCTTAAAATTTTCCATTTTGCACAATAGACAGTTTGTATTTTCAAGATGGCGGACGTGTAAAACAGGATCTTCTCCTTCTGTAAAAACGGCTCATTTAAGGTAAGAGAACAGTTCATATCAGGTATGTGTAGACAAACAAGAATATGATTAAAAGTATGGTGTTCCATTTCTGTAAGCTATACTACTAAATCACGCACACCAGACTTGTACATAGGCTATGTTTCAATGTTTTAATTATCAAAAATGCTAATTCATTAGCATTAGCTTATTTGCGTTATGTATCCATGAGCTAGTACCTATCTTTTGTTAAACTATTTAGCTAACATTAAAATTTCTAGGGTTAGGGTTTCATTTCTGACATGGAGTATGTTTAGCATTTGTTCATATAACAAAAATATTTTGAGTAAGGTTGGAGAGTTTTATGAAAAGCATTGTAGAGTAGTGATCATTGAGTCAAAAGACGTGAATAGTCAGGAAAAGAGGAATGCCTTAAGACAAATTAAAGTGATTGAATTTGATGTTAATTCACCATCTTTATGTAATTTTGCTGTTTTGTAACTACTCGAAGATAATCTAAGATATTGAAGGTATAACTAAGTTAATTGTTCTTATATGTGTCTTGTCTGTATTTGTGTTTGGGTTTTCTCCTCAATGTTTTTTTTTTTTTTTGCACATGTAAGTAAGCTATTTTAACATATTTCAGTGGCCTCCTTTTGTACATTATGTGGGTTCACTGTTCACGTTTACATGTGATAGATTTTTTTTTTTTTTACCCCATTCCATTTTCCAAAGATTAAAATGTTAATAAATGTGTTAATGTCTTGGTCATATTACGCCTGTAGAATTTTTGTTTAATTTTAATGAGTTTTCTGGGTACAAACAGAGTTCATTCCCTTCCGAGTGTGTAAATTCCCATGCGCCCTGAAGGCGCCTTCGTTGGCAGATCTGCGGCTCCGGAGGATGCGGATCGCCGGGGATGCTGCTGCTGCCTCTGCGCCGTTCAGACGCTCCGTTCCGCTGTGAGAAGCAGCCATGGCCTCCGACAGTAAGTAACCTGCGAGCATCTCCACCGTGTGACGACTCAGATTGTGATTTTTACTCGCGTTTCGGTGTCTTTTCGATGGTAAACGAACTGACAGAGTCGGGCCGTGAAGGCCACTTTATTCTCCTCTTCATCGGTTATTGTTATTTTCTGCGTTTTAGTCACATTACTGTAATTTTGAGGCCTCGAGCACTTATTAAGCAGCTGAATATTTGATAATGTGTCAGTATTGTGTGTGTATTTGTGGAGCTCACTGGAGAGTTGGTGGTTGCTTCATCATGGCCACTTCACGGTATCCGAGTATCTCAGTATTTGTCTTAGAGTATCTCCATCTGTATCTAAATATGAAATATTTCTCTGGGGATTGAATTCTTGTCTTAACACGGTTTATTTTGCTTTCATAACAGGCCTTAGTAGAGGTCTGTGTTATTGGCTGTGTTAGCTTTAGTGAATTTACACCATCTTCCTTCATCTTGGTGGTTTTAATCCAACATGCTGTATTCTGTTCTCTGACATGTTCCTGCAGAAGCTCTCAGGTTTGTTGTGATGATGTTCTGTGTTGAATCCAAACCAAAGTGGAAAATATTTACTCGTCTCATCCGCTGGTGTGAAGGCCTGCTGCTTTTGTGCATTTGCTGGTAGATTTTGTGAAATGTTTGGAAGTGTCACAGAGATCCTCAGATTGTGTCATTTCTCACAGTGTTAATAATCAGTACTGATGTGATCAACAGGTTTTTATTTAATTAAAGTCAGGCTTTTCTCTTGGGTTGTGGAAGGTGTAGATCCTGTTAACCTGCTGTTGTTTCTTCATCTTCTTGTTCTTCTTTTCTGCATGTTTTAAAATAATATTATTAAATTATTCAGGAAATAGGTTAAAGAAATGCAAAAAAAAAAAAAAAAACCCTATTCGAGTCACTGGTGTAGTTACAAATCAGGAAATAATAGGTAACACTTTTGAATTATCTAATTTTGGGGGAAAAAATCTTTAATGGTAGAAAAATCTCAGGTTACATCTGGTCATATTCCATTCCCATAACTGTCCTCTTTATAATATACTATGCATTTTAATATATTTAGTATAATTAGTCCATATAATGATAATCATCACCATTAGGGCCTGTTACAAGTTTGTGTTAACTTTGTCGACGTTTATTAAAATGTCCTGTTGTTTGATACTAAATTTTAAAACCTGAGAAAAATTGTTGTCAGTGTCAGTGCACGACAGTTTTTATACATTTATATTAATGACATTATATTAACTGATGTCTTCAAGTCATGGCAAATGGGTTTATTTATTTATTTCTTCAAATGGTGTGATTGTTTTGGTCATATTGTTATTACTGCAGAGAATATTTAAGTCTGTTGGTTTGGTCATTAATTTATGAAGTGTATTTTCCAAAGTTAAGCTAGTAGGAAAAAAAAACACAAACACATTAAACGCAAAAAAAAAAAAAGTGTCTTCCATGTTGCTTGTTTCACAGAATCACTGAATACAAAACAACCAAACGACCGACATTGAGTTTGTTTTGGTTCATTTGTGCAGTAGAACATCCAGACCTCTCTTAAACTTGGACCATTAAATTAATAACACATATTGACGTTGTGATACCACATGATTAGTTTTATTGTTCAACCCCAAATTACAGCTGCTTTGAGGAAACAAATATACAGAAACTTAAACTGAGGACCTGAAACCGACCAATTAAACATATTTAAGAGTTTAAAAACACAGGAGGTGGAAAGTAAAGCTATTGATTTGTCCTGTAACGAGTGATGTATTTGGTCATTTTAAAAATACCATTCAGGAACTGGAATCGATGTTGAGGTTTCAGCATTGGCACCAGTGTTGAATATTTGTAATAATAGTCAACATTCGTATAAAAACTAAATTATAGAATCAGCATGAGGAACTGGCTTCTTCTGAGATTTGCTTCATTAAACATGAATTATTTCAGTATAATTTTTCTGTCAGTTTAGCAACACGTTAAGTTAAATTTCAGTGTTTAGCTCTACAACACTATGGATTTCCGTTGCCCCTAGAGGGCAGTGATGTACCAGCGTAGTGAATAGTCTGTTTAACACAAAAAGAAAAAGGATTTATCACAGATAGTATCTTTTGTCCCAAGATTAATAAAATGTTCCACTGTTTGTCCAATGATCGTCATTTTGGGACCATAAAGAATCATTAAGAGACATAATTGTTCATCTTATTTCTTCAACTTTGGACCCAAAAACCAGCAAAATAAGAAGTGATTTGATGTTTATTGCTATAATTATGAGATTTTTTTTTTTTTTGTGATGACATTTTTGGCCACATGCCTCAGTTTATCACATGCCCATATCTTACATATTGAATCATATAAATAAAAATTCCTCACTTTTGTTTAGAATTTGTCTGCAACTTTACAACAAAGCATGAAACTAAATATGAAATGATAAATGTGTGACAAAGGAAAAGGTTAATACAGACATAAAGTAGAATTACAATATGACCCAACAGAACAACCAACAGAGCACAACATGAGATGATAGAATGGGTGTTTGCGTCATTCCACAGTAGATATCAGACCTGTTATCGTGTCTGTTTTTAATCGTCCCCAGCAATAGAGTTGGATAGATAACTTTTTGCCTCCTCTTTCCCTTCATTTATCTAGAATACTGAAAATAACCATATTCATATTAATTGTTATTATGTTAATCTTAAATGTAATTTTATTTTTAAAAAATTATTACACTTAATGGGAGAAGATGAAACTCAAGTGATAATGTATAATATTTAGCATCTTCTGGTGCCAGTTCCTTAATATATTTGCAGATTATTCAACGAGGCTGGTGTTAATCTTATCAGTGTTGGTACATTTTAACCTGTATTTTTCATTTTTCAAGCGATGAAGAAAGTCAAACAGTGGCAACATTTCAAATGCAGTGTGAACAACTGAGATCGCATCATATATTTATATATTCATCAACCTGGGTTTAGAGTGAGGAGAAACAGGCTCATATTTATGCTGTTAGATATTATTTTAGACTTGTAGTTTAACTGTAAACCTTCACCAGCTGGAGGTGAGTGTCCACCCCATGCTCTCAGTCTCAACTTCATTTCCCAGAATCCCTCTACAGCACAAAGCCAAGGGATTGTCATGTGCCCCATTATATAGAGCATAAAGGATAGTTGTAATTATTAAAGTGGCTGTTTGGGAGTTGCATCATGGGAGATGTAGTTTATCAGGTAAAATAAGTTCACTGTCCATTTAACACACAATACTGAACCCAAAAGTAACAGCTAACTAATGTCACCCAAATAATGACAGATACTGCCTTAAAGAGAGTGATTTGTGTCACAGTAAAATAAACAATGGAGTGTAATAAATGTTTTTCTATTGTCATACGATGCATAAAGTCATATACAGTCATGATCCAACAGTAGAGCTGAGTAAACAACTTTATCAGAGTTTTTTTTTACTCATCTTTAATTATAGACAGTTTGTGCTAATGACACTTTTAAAATTAGATTAAAAATGTGCAATATTGGCTCATTAAGTCTGTCAGAATGCGTCGATATTTTAATTCATTGCAGATTTGTTTGCATGTTCACTAGATCTTTCAGTAGTTAATTTAATGCATCACAGACAGGACGTGTGCTTCTTTTTTTTTTTTAGCATATATAGTATATGATCTTTGGTGAGTCTGAAATATTCAGCTCTCTATAAGTGACACTTTATGGGATTGACTTTAACTCAGTCTTTATTTTTACAGAAAAATAGTGAAAGGATCAGAATTTAGAACAACACTTCATCTTACTGGATATTTTTCCAATCAAATATCACAGATGGAACATTTTACATTTGGTCAATACCAGCAGAACTGAACAGGACTAGATGTAGTTAAATATCAGTCCCTGATTTATTGATTTCTCTATATCTTAACTTATACATAATGGAGAGACATTAAAAGTTTATATTTGATTATATATATATACCTGTTGATGTTCTTGCATAACTGCTGTTAGTTAGCTCTCATTGTAAACACCTTATTCTGTCACCACTTCACCAGGATGTGACCTTTAAAAGTAAACTGAGCAGACATGTGCAGTCCCACTAAAACCTGATTTAGTCCTTTAAATGACACTAGAAACATCTGGAAACAGGTAATCAGCAATGCAAACAGGCCTTTGTTTGGTTTGGTTTATTTGTCAGGGTCCAAGTGAAAACCTGATGCATTGGACCACATTGGACTACAGATAATTTCAGTCTCTAGACGACATCATAAATGTATAATACAAATACATGTCCAAAATGCTAGACATATTTGGTGATTTGAGACAAAAATATATGCATATACCTCAGTATTTTCGATTAGGATGGATAACTATTCAGTTTAACATCACTATGAAAACAAAACATGATCAAAGTAAAACAAAGACACAGTTTCCTTCCACTTCCACTTCCAAAATATACAACTGTAAAACATGCAAATAAAGATTAGTACAATAGCCTTTATTAAATTAAAATAGATGTAATGTGGTGACCTTGTATGTTCTTTGATTATCCTGGTTTTACACAGATACTTCATATTAAATAAAAGCATATGATCTGCTTCTCAGACAATTGCACAGATCGCAGTATTAAGGTTAAATTTATTTTTTTTGCATAATTGAAGCCAAAAAAAAGATCTGCCAATGGAAAAAAAAATCAGTTCTTCTAACTCACGGAAAAGTTCCTCTTTAGGTGGTTATGTCTTATTTTAAGTGTGATGAGATATATGGACTAGAAATGAGAAAAATACACTTGGTAAGATTTAGATTTTTTTGCAGTGTGTAAATACAGGTTTGGTTCATTATGAAAGATTGGCAGAATAAATGAGATTTTAACGGAGTTTAAAACTAGTTTTAAGTAAGAAAATAACTGACAACTCCATGCCATGAACACACACAGACTCTCCTGTTCTGTCTCCATTTGTTAGTAACAAAAATCAGAGCAGTTAAAGCGATGAAAAAGCAGAAAAAGGACGATCAGTGACCCCATAACGTCCTCATAGTGGGAGGCTGAGCTGTTACCATGTAGAAAGTCCTCAGTTTGCTCCATTGAGCTGAAGGAGGCAGTCAGTCATGTGTGTGATCCTGTTTCTGGTTATTGTGGCCTACTTACAGACTGCCTCGATGTCTAATTTATGGCTGAGAGAAAAGAGAGGATGCTCCATCAGGACTCATGGGTAATATTCAATGCGATTAGCGGTAGCAGGAAATTGAAAGCGGCTTGACATCCATGTTAGTTCCTGTTTATTTGAGCAGAGAGCGGGCGGCCTGAGAGGAAACCACAACCATGAATGGAAGTCAGGTTTCCATCCAAATGCAAAATTTAACCAAGATTTGAGAAAATGTAACAGAAAATGTGATTTCAGGTACTTTTCAATCCACTAGTTAACTGGTTCATGTTCGTTTGATACACTGACTGACTCTAAAAACGTAAAAATACTGTGTTCTAGTAAATACACTGCAAAAATCTAAATTTTATCAAGTGTATTTTTCTCATTTCTTGTCCAAATATCTCATCACACTTAAAATAAGACATAATCACTTAAAGAGGAACTTGTGAGATATAAAGAACTGAATTTTAGACAATAGATCTTGAAAATCTTATTTCAAGAAATCTTACCAAGATATTTTTCACTTGTTCCAATTGGCAGATTTTTTTTTTTGCTTAATTCAACTTTTTTTTTTTGCTTAATTCAAGCAAAAACAATCTGCCAATGGAACAAGTGAAAATTATCTTGGTAAGATATCTTGAAATAAGATTTTCCAGATCTTTTGTTTAAAAATAAATTCTTATATCTCCCTTACGAGTTCCTCTTTAGGTGATTCTGTCTTATTTTAAGTGTGATGAGATATTTGTACTACAAATGAGAAAATACACTTGGTAAGATTTAGATTTTTGCAGTGTAGTTAACTGGTTCAAGTTCATTTGATACACTGACTGACTCTAAAAATGTAAAGATACTGTACTACTATAGTAAATATAGATTCATTATTAGTGTTTTCTGATAATAACCACTAGTTTAAGTCAAAGGGTGAAGAATGAACCGTTGAGCTCCAGAAAACAAATGAACTCATTAATTGGATGAATCAGTTGTCTGCAGTGGAGATTAAAGCTCCATCAAACAAACCAAATAAATGGATTTTCTTCGTCTTGCTCTTTTTTATCCCTAACTTTGGGATACTGTGACTCATTGGACCTATTGTTGCCCAGACGGAGGTTGGTTTAACCACTTTCCTTCTCCATGTTGTGTCTCGGTGGCGTTCAGGAAGGGGCCTCCGCCTCTGCCGGTCGGAGGCAGGAAAAGCCGTGATGATTGAGAGTTTTCACACAGGACGCCGCCGAGATCAGGCCAACGAATCAGGTTTCAGGGATGAAGGAGAGCATTTAGTCGAGCTCAGGTGTTTATCCTCAACACGAACTGAAATTTGCTCTTCAGCTTAGAGTAAACAGGACAGAGGTGAGAGGAACGGCAGCAGGAATAGAAGGAGAAGAAGAAGAGAGCGGAGAGTGGAGAGGAGGTGAAGACATGGCCATGGAGGGAGAAAGGAACAGGACGGAGACTTCAACAGTACAGCGTATGTCGACTTTTAAACTCTGTACATTATGTATTTAACACCTTCCTACTGATGTCAGACAACTGCAGGCGTTAAGGAAACCATGATACTCTGGTTTTATGGACAGATGAATCATATACACTGAGGATAATATTGTAGTTACATCAAACTTATGTCCAAAATACTCAGATACTTTACTTAATAGTCTGCTATAAAAAACCCTTTTATGCTGTAAATGTACCAAAGCAATGGTATACAATTCAACTATGCTAAAATTATGGATACCAGGCTATAAAAATATTCTGTTACAGTAAAAGGAGTATTGTGCTAGAAAAACGGTGTTAAAGTATATGAATACTGTCTTCAAATGTTCTCTGATAGAATGAATGCACAAATACTCAGTTTAAAAGAAAAATTAATATAAAAAAATGAAGGAATGAATGAATGAAATCAAAATTTTTACAATTAAAAGTGGAAAAAAATACACTAACTGTTAAAAGTGCAAATACTGAGCTAAAAAAAATACACTTTTGCTGTTAATAGTATGAAAACTGCACAATAATCATAAAGTAAAAGTACAAATGCAGTACTAAAGAGATATGGAAAGGATAATAAAGAACACTGCTTTATAACGACGGTTACAGTAGAAATCAGAGAGAAGCTTAAAGTTTGATCTGTGGCAGAATGAATGAACGTGACTGTTTTTGGTCAGTTTTTCTTTGACTTTTCAGACTGAAAATCATTTGTCAGCTTTAAGTATTTCCACTCTGTTAACAGACGTCACTGTGAACTTCTCATACAGAAGTTGTTGCTACTAGACAAACATAAAATAATAACATCCACATAGTTTTCAGCGTTCGGTGTTTCCTGTCGTCTAATTTGTTGATTTCCTATGGTGCAGTAATTGTATTTTTTGCCCTTTTTTGTTTTAAAAAGGTTGTAAAATGCATACTTAATTGTGCTGATATCTCATATAAACATAAACTGTTATATGTACTATCTGAACTCCCTGGCTGCTTTATTAGGTACACCTTACTAGTACCAAATGTACCTAATAAAGTGGCCATTGCTTTGTCTCCTCTACCCAAGTTATTTTCACACAAAGATCTGCTGCTCAGTGGATATTTTCTATTTCGCACTGTTCCATTTGAACCTAGAAATGTTCATGGAAAACTCCAGTACATCAGCAGCTTGTGACATACTCAGATGAACAACTAAAAGTCACTTAAATCACCTTTCTTCCTCATTCTGATGCTCAGTTTTAACTTCATCAGATCATCTTGAGCACATTGTACGTGACTAAACACACTGAGTGGCCGTACTGTTGTCAGTCTTTTAGGTATTTACGTTAATGTGTAGTTGAACAGGTGTACCTAATAAAGTGGCCAGTGAGTGAATGCGATAGAAAAAAAACAGTTGCAGCTGTCAAATAAATGTAGAATAGGAAAAGAACATATAACATTAACATTTTAAAACCACAGAGACATACAGTTAAGAGTTAGATGTGATGAGAACAAATTATGGAAATGATAAAGACATTTCCATCAGCATATTGAACTTTGTTGACTTCATGTGCGTGTTTTAATGTTAGGCACAGGTGTCAAACTCCGGTCCTCGAGGGCCGGTGTCCTGCAGGTTTTAGATGTTTCCCTCTTCTATCACACCTGG
>JAPTYQ010000016.1:29657396-29673854 GCA_029814465.1 Ostorhinchus cyanosoma | reverse complement strand
GCGAGAGAGAGAGAGAGAGAGAGAGAGAGAGAGAGAGAGAGAGAGAGAGAGAGAGAAGAAATCTCCAGGTTTTTCTTGTACTACATCCTGTCTTTGGCTCAGGATGTCCACAGTAGACGGTCCAGTCAACAGTGCGTCGTACTGTTCTGCAGCAGTAGGAGGAGTTTTGGTCGGGCTACAGGACATAGTGGTGGGCTCAGTTTGGTCCAGGGTTCAGAGTCAGTGTGAGTTGGTGCCACAGTGGAGGTTCATTTACTAATGGATGTCTCCTCTCTTGTGCAGTAGTGTGCTGGGAGCCAGAGATCAGCCACACAGACAGTCCCCACACCAGTGAGGCCTGAGCTGCAGCCGGCATGGCTGTACTGACAGGACGCTGTGGTTATTGATGGTTATGGATGGTTACGGTTAAGGTTATGGTGCTACAGGTGGAGGGTAAAACTACGAGTGAAAACACGCTGTTGGTGTTTGTCACTGGAGGAAATAAAACTGTTTTATGGTACTGGACCTGTCTGCGGCTGAGTTTGTGCTGAAGAGAACAAACAGCAGCTTCTGTTCTGTTAATGATATCACTCACTGTGTTATGGTCATCATACTTATCGTCAATGAACCTTAAGTCATATGTTTTTAACCAGGGATGGGATTGGCCCAAAATGTCTAGAACCTGATGATACTGACATGTTTTTATGATCCAATAAACACACAGGACATATTATTAACCCATTAACACCCAGTGCTACTTTTATGTCACTTCCTAAATGTATTTTTCTTCATTTTGGTTCTTTTGTTTGTGTATTTGGACCCTAATAGTTCATAATGTTTGAATTTGAACCCTCCAGGTGCTGCAAAGTTATTTTTATATTCATTTTGGCCAAAATCGAGTGGATTTCTACAACCCGTTTTAGTTCCTGCTTAATTCGTTATGTTTTATAACTAGATACGTCGTCACATTTGCACATATAAGGTCTGACGAACATTTACGCCATAATTGTTTGCCAGCAGCAGCAGTTGTAGTCCATACTGAAAAGGAAAGGGGGTGGGATGGGAAGTGCTTCATTAGCATTTAAAGGGCCAGCGCTCAAAACAACATTTCTGGTGTAATTACTCAAAAAATAGGGTTGAAGATGAGTTGAATTAATGAAGAGTTCAGCCCTAAGCGTAGCATTTACCACAGAGAAATGTTTTAAAATGCATAATTCTCTTTAAAAAAGCAAAAATATCACTCCTTTAAATGAAAATAAAAGTAGAACTTGAATACTTTTGAACTGTCATTTTTACTCCTCTTAAAGTGAAGTATAGACTGTCCTAATCTCAACGTTACATATGTAGCAAAAGTCATACAAACATTACAAAATGAAAGAAACGCAAGACTAAATATTACAATCATTATAATCCAGCACAAAATGCAGTAACAGTGAGAACGTGGGTGAGTTTTTATTCATTCAGTCGAGTGAGTCGGCAGCAAAGTTCTGCAGTTACTTATAATAAAAACACCAAGACGATAAAACCTTGAAGAACAACACAAAGAACTCTGTGACATCCTCCAGTAAACCTGTTCACTCTCCCACTTCTCAAACACCATCCACACCCAGAGCAAAGGTTACAACCAGACCTGGTCCAGGATCTGGACTCTAAACCAGCTCAGGTCGCAGCAGGTTTTATTCAGTCACACATCTGTAAAGTGAAGGATCTGTGATTTTCTGGACTTTAGAGTCAGAGTTAATTTAAATGAGAAATCAGACAGTAAAATGTTAAAATAAGAAACAAATAACAACTGATAATGATGAATATCTACAATATTGATTCAGACTTGTCATTGTCTTTAACTGAGTCAGTTTTGTGCCTTTGGTTGTTTGTACTTTGTCATATTTTAGGGCTGTGATTCTGATTCATGCACATTATTCAACCTGTTTAAACCCAGATATTTTAACCAGTATCTGCACTAAATGGTCCTTTCTTCACATGAGAGTCAAAACCCCTGAAGTTGCTGCAGTTAATAACCTCTAAAACGCACTAAAACCTGATGAATTTATCTTTTAACCGTGTAATTGAGGACACTTTTAATGATACCTTTAACTGTTCCATTTCTGATTAACTGCTTTTAAGGGTAGTCTTTGATAACCCTCTAAATTATGAATAACTGACTTCATTGAGTGAAAAAAAACTGTCTTTTTCCACTTTCTACTGATGCTACGAGTTCAAATTGCATCAAATTTATTCAGATTTTCCAGTTTTGGTGCTAACGCTTTGTATTACCTGTGCATTCGTTGTCCTGTAGTCGTCATAGCGACACAATGTAAACATATTGTGTCATATATGTCATCTTCGGTGTGACTACAGCTATAGGTGAAGCAACAACGATGGAGGTGGAAATGTGTGACTGTTAAATGTAGATTTAAGACCCTTGGAAATTTTACTCCCACTAGCTTGGCTCAGTGTCCCGCATTGAAACATGATGATGCATACAGTCGCGGAAAAAATTCTTAGACCATCAAAAGTCATCAAACACAATGGTTATGCAATCAAGTCCTAACTCCTGTGTGGATCATGTGACTAAAACAGACAGAAAAGAAAACATGGTATGGATAAAAGCACTGTTTTTGTCAGTACAATGACATAGATACTGATGGAAGAACTGAACTGATTTTGGTTATTTATCAAGAAAACATGTTCAGTGGATAGATATCAGCTCTGAAATTCAACTACTATGAGCTATTTGTATTGTTACCCTTATATTTGTCCAAACAAATGGACCTATAGTTGGACCAGGCATTAAAATGAACAAGAAATTGAAGAAAACACGGGGTGGTTTAATCATTTTTTTCACAACTGTATGTACTGCCTGCTTTTATGCCACATTTCGTGTCACTTAAACCCGCAGGTAAACGTTCCACAGGTGATATGTGGTACATGAAGCTCAGAGTGTCACGGGCGGCTGCAGTTTGACTCTCTGCAGTCTGAGCAAACATTGTGTGGTGGTTTGTTAATTCTTCACCTGCAGCAGGTGGAGCCTCTGGTATTTCCAGTTGGTTTCTTGAGCAAACAACACATCCTGTTTGGAGTTTCAGGATCGCATACAAAAAATTTTGGAGCGTCGTCTGATGAGGTAGGAGCTCTTAGAACCCATGTCGCAGATGTTTAGATCTGAATATTAGAACAAACAGAACAAAGAGCTAGTATCGGTAATAACAGTTGTATGTTTAAGCTGGATCAGGGTTTTTTTAAGGGTTTATATTCTCCTGTTAAACTGAAACACCTGATACTAAAGTGGAGAATCAGTCACTTTCCACCATGGTTTCCTGTAATCCCATATACTTTTACATTTCATGCTTTTCACCTCATACACATGCAGAACAGGGGCATCAGGTCAACTTCATGATTTCCACATCATGTCATGTGTGTTCTTGTAAACAGACTGTTTCATGCATTTCTTCAGGCATGTGGAGTCAAAAAGTAATAAAAATATGACTTTGAATTTGATTAGATTATTTTAGCGTCTCAAACGTCTGAAACATAATGATCGTTGTTTTATACCGACACATTCCACCAGTGAAAACTCGATGAGTAACATTTCAGTTTGAAGATGAAGTCAATCTCATCAATCAATGTCATTTTAACGCTTGATCTTAAGTCAAACAAACTTTAAAACATACGACTTGAATCATTTACTGAAAGACTGATATTTCTAAGAATTTGTGTTTTTCTGTCATTTCTATTTCTTTAATCCCTTCACTTGTATTTTCCTTTCTTCCTTTCTCCTTTCCTTCTTACCTTCCTTTCCTTTCCTTTCCTTTCCTTTCCTTTCCTTTCCTTTCCTTTCCTTTCCTTTCCTTTCCTTTCCTTTCCTTTCCTCTCCTCTCCTCTCCTCTCCTCTCCTCTCCTCTCCTCTCCTCCCTTTCCATATTTATTAGCAGTCTGTTATCTATTACGGTATAATTCTTGTACTTATCATTTTTGATCATTTCCATCAAATGGCTGAATATATTAATTCACAATTTAACCCACTTGCCAACTGTTGTTGTTTGCTGTGAAATTGTGTAACTGTATTTAATTATCCTGTGAATTGTACGTCAGTGGAAAACAGACTGGACCTCCTTCACCCTGGGATTCGGAGGTTCTTTCGAAGCTTTAGTCTAATTCAGTCAAATCAAGCAGATGCGTTCTTCTTGTGGTGATACTTCCTGTTTGTTCTTGTGCTCTTGGCAGCGGAGGAGCGTCTGCAGCTTGGTTTTATTTTCCACCGCTGGCTCCTCAGTGAGTCACATTACTAAACCTTCCGCCTGTGAATAGTTTTATAAGACAGGAGTTAATGGACCAATCGGCCGCTGTTCGCCCACTCAAATCTGCTTCCTGCTCTGCGTGTAACCATGGCAATCCCTCAGGTAGAGAATGAAGGAGTTTAGTTCTCAGTGACCTGCAGTAAGGAGGAGGAGGAGGAAGGAGCTGTTGAAAACCTTTTATGGTCAAATTATGATGCAAGTGGAGTGACCCTCGATGCGAGAGCCTGGTTCTATATCGGCTCCCTCCCCACGACTCTTAAAAGCTTTTCATACACAAGCAGTAATTTAATGCTCTTTAGATGTTTCTTCATCAGTTAAATCAGTCACTATCAAACTCTAACAGCTAAAAACCCTGAAAATAATCTACTGTTCAACCCCAATTCCTGAAAAGTTGGGTACAATGAAAATGAAATCAGAATGCAATGATTTTGTCAATCTCATAAACCCATATTTCATTCACAGCAGAACATATGAAACATGATTAAATTGTCAAAATGCATCACTTTAAAACAAAATAATGTTGACTTTGATGGCAGCAAAGCATCTCCATAAAGTCATTCCAGGTCAGTTTTTTCCACTGTGGATCATCTCCTCTTCTTTCACTTCTGTCTGTGAACACCTGGACCTGGAGAGACCAGTTGACGGAGATTTAGGAGATAAATATGATCCCATTCTGGGTCTGTGGTGAAAGGTCTGGACTTCATCAGGCCACCTCAGGACCAGGACTCTTCTACTATGAAACCATTCAGTTGGAATAGATACATCTAAGGTTTAACATTGTCTGGATGAAATATTCCAGGTGTTCTCTGTAAAAGTCATGGTCTGGATGGAGCAGATGATGATCTAAAACCTATAGATGGACACTAATGCAGCCCCATACCATCACAGATACAGGCTTTGAACCTGAGCATACAGGATGGCCCCTCTCTTCTTTAGTCCATGGGTTACAAACACAGTCTCACATTCTGATTGGTTTTGTTTCAGTCCATTTCAATCAGCTTTGGTCTCAGAGATGGTGGTGGTTTTTCTGGATCATGTTCGCATATGACTTCTTCGTTACCTGACGGAGCTTTAATCTGTGTTTGTTGATGTGACGGTGGTTTGTCGAAGTGTTCCTCAGCCCCATGCACTGACATTATCACAGAATCATGTCTTGTTTTAATACAGTGGAGCCTGAGGACCTAAAGATCAACCACATCCAGGACTAATGTTCAGCCTCATCCCTTGTTCATCCCTTGTGCTCAGAGATTTCAGCAGATTCTCAGATTCTGTTGATGAGGAGATATTCAATGATGCTGAGGCACATTATTATGGAATTTTCCCACAGTTTTTTTGACTCAGTTTTTCTCAGATTAATGAACCTCTGTCCATCTTTACTTCTACTAGACTCTGTAAGATGATTTGGTTCTGCCCAGTCGGCGATTAACCTATAGATAATTAACCTATTATTAACCTATTAACCCAACTATTTTACTGTCAGTTGTTGACTCACGTCAGACCTACATTAAAAACTCATTCTGAAGGAATGTTCATCCTGTTCTCTCTCCTTTACTCCTCGACTTTCCCAGTTGTTCCTCCTTGTCATTCCCTCTGTGTTCCTGTGTTTGTCTCCGTCCAGTGAACAGTTACGGCGATGACGACGGCTCCAGCTCTTCGGACAGCGAGGCCGAGATTCTGAAGCAGTTTGAGATCTCAGTGTCGCGGTCACAGAGCTTCCGTAACTCAACGACAAATGCAGGTGAAACGCAGCTGTCGTTAAACCAACTACACAAGTTCAGTCGCCTGTCAGACCACGAGGAGGGCAGCACCGAGCCTTCAGACTGTGAAGGTGAGTCAAAATGGAATATCTAAAAAACTCAAAAAACTGAGAAAATATGGCAAAAACTAAATCTAAAGTGTCATGTATGAGTGAGAGTTGAAGAATCCACATGTTAGCTGTGGTTTTATATCATTGTTTATGATGAGAAAATTTGTAAAACAGCACATTTCACAAATCTAGAGGACATTAGACACTTTTATAATGATAAAACATTCTTTCAACGTCAGAATATGTATTAGTAAAAAATAATATTAGGAAAGTAATGAAAATAAACCCTTAAAAGAGGTGCCTCTTGGTCAGGTCATGTTCGTAAATGAGAATTGGTTCTCAAACCTTTTACCTGGTAAAATAAAGGTCAAATAAAAAAATTAAATTTCACAACATTACGTGATATTACAATAATTTACAAAAAAAAGGTTAGGGCAGACTATCAGCTCAGGAGGCTGAGGCCCTTTGGGGTGCAGGGGGACACTCCTGAGGACCTTCTATGACTCTGTTGTGGCCTCTGTCGTCTTCTGTGGTGGTTTCTGCTGGAGCAGCAGCATCACAGCAGCTGACAGGAAGAAACTGATAAAGAAGGCCAGCTCTGTCCTGGGATGGCCTCTGGAACAGGTGGAGAGGTGGGGGAGAGGATGTTGACAGTCAAGCTGTCCTCCATGATGGACAAAGGCTCCCACCCCCTCCTGCACACCCTCACTGCACTAAGGAGCTCCATTAATGACAGGATGAAACCCCAAGTGTGTGAAGGAGAGGCATCGCAGGTCTTTCCTTCCTGCAGCTGTCAGCCTCCACAGGCTTATCTTAATAATTAACAGTTTATGCACTAGCTTTTTTATGTCTTTATTGTAAAGATGTCAACAGATTTGTAGACATCTGACCTGTTCATTACATCTGGAGAATTTTTTCTTCCACAAAACAGTATCAGTCAGTATCGTCATCAATTATACTGAAGAACGGAGCCAGGCACAACAAACCCCGCCCCTTGCATGTATTGTAGCTTCTTTTGGTATCGATCCAGCTGATGTCATCGTGTCTATGCCTGTGCTGATGTCAGCAGATCAATTGCCTCTATATATGTGCCAAGTTTGAAGTAAATTGAAACAAAATTGATGTTTTATATACATTTGAAATTTTGCCCATCATAAGTAAATTGGAAAAGAAAAAACATTTGAAAAATTCATCAAAAATTTGAACTTTGACCTACTGTTCCCACAATGCAATCAGATCTTTTCTGGGTCACTGGCAATCTACAAACCCAGTTTGGTATGAATTCAAGGCTGTTAAAGTGTTAACAAAAAAGCAAACAAAGAAACTGAATCATAAACAATACCCCTTGCCTCCCCTTCGGGTCTCAGGGTAAATGTTTGTATTCTTTCTAGTATGAGGTTCTATGGTTTTTGTATAAACTGGAAGCTGCAGGAACAGGTATATTTTTGCTGGCATATTGCTCAAATAATCTGATTAGAATCAGAATAGCATTTGTTATCAGGTTTCATTTGGTCTAATTTCAGTAACGAGGTGTTGAGTGATGGAGCTGAAGAAAAATGGACTTGAATATTTTAGTGAAACGTTATAGAGTTCAATAAACAGAAACACTGTCTTCCAGCTGTTTCTTTTCTGTCTTAATCCAACATGTGAACAGTTTAATGTCATATCACATACAAGCGAGGTAACACATACTCTCACGGAGGCTGGTGACTCACCGCATCCCGTTGCCATGGCGAGGCCTCTGTGCAGTCGTTGATATAACAGTCAGACCGACCTTAATGACATTGAATTGGGGATAATTGCTATTCATTAGTCGGAGGTACGGCCTGTTCTCCGAGCGGTTCTGTCTCAGGAAAAGGCCAAGCGGTGATAGATTACACAATCTCCCCTCTGGGTCCTTAAGCCAGGTTTCTTTAAAACCACATAAACCAGATTATGTAGGAGGGCAAAGGATGAAATGTCACCTGGTGTGTGTTCAGGTCACCCTCTAAGTGTTAGTTTCTACCGTTATGACAGACTGAGACATTTATCAACACTCGCTGCAAACTGGTTTTACACCAAGCATGGATTTTACTAGAAGCATTCACTCATAAATGAATAAAAGCCTGTTAAGTGGGTTTTTATCAATACTTTCACACACCTGTAGAAAATTTGCAGCTGGGAGAAAAAAATCTGGTGCCAGAGAAAGGAATAGGGTTGAAGTTTTCTTGGTTGTTCACTAAATCCCTATTAAAGAAAATGAGTTTGTCTAAAGTTTCCAGGTTCTAATCATGGCTCAGAAGTTGTTCTTTCACAAGGAGATTATATATGAAAATGCACAGATTCAGTAACATTAAAGGAGTGATACTTTGCTTTTTTTTTAAATGGAATTATGCATTTTAAAACATTTCCCTGTGGTCTCCATAAACTGTAAATGCTCTTCTTGGGTCTGAATCCTTCATTAATTCAACTCCACAGGTCCATCTTCAACCCTGTTTCTTAGAAATGACACCAGGAAGGTGGTTTGGAGCGCTGGCCCTTTAAATGCATATGAGCCACTTCAGGCCACGCCCCCTCCAGGTTGTTGACCGTGCTTTCTGTCCCGTTCAGCCACTTGTGTTTGTTAATACAACCAACAACTGAACATTTTAGGTAATCGACTCAAAGTTTGGACATATTTTCATGAATCTAAAGATAGCTTTGCAGCAAATGGGGGGTTCAAATTCATCCATCCATCCATCCATTATCTTCTGCTTATCCGGGGCCGGGTCGCGGGGGCAGCAGTCTAAGCAGGGATGCCTAGACTTCCCTCTCCCCAGACTCCTTCTCCAGCTCTTCCGGGGGGACCCCGAGGCGTTCCCAGGCCAGCCGAGAGACGTAGTCTCTCCAGTGTGTCCTAGGTCCTGAAATGTCTTATGACAAATAAGTGCAGTTTTAACAGTATTCTTCCTGAGTTTATCATTTACAACGTACAGACCAGAGTGGATCTACAAAGGTATAGAACAGTTAGTAGGACCTAAAGAAAATACTATTATGATAACAAATAATGACAAATCCTTATTTTTCTCTTAGTAAAAAGAATTATTATCACGACTATTGATTGACTTGAGTGTGGCCCATGAACTAAAGCAGGTTTGACACCCCAGCACTAGAGGGGAAATAAAAAACAAATAAAACCCATTACATCAGAAAAACGGTGGCTCGAATTTTTAGACAGAAGTCTCCGAAATCCAGGGTTTTTTTGTAGTGGCTCCTAGTGGCTGTCAGTGGTATTACAACATTCTGTCGCTGTTCTCCTTCAGACGTTGAGGCTCAGACTCAGCAGCGTTTCAAAGACCCGTTAACGGCAGCTGTAGAGGAGATGGAGAAGGCGTCGTCCCAAACCGAGGACAAACCAGCGTCGCTGACAGACAGGACCAGTCTGACCCCCAGTATGAACCGACAGGCCGCCGACGGCAGCGAGGACACGGAGGTGCAGCCCACTGTGGATCAGGACAAGAACGACGCCACGGACAGCTCCTCCACCTGGAGCCCTGAGGTATTACAGGCTGTACTCAACTCCAGTCCAAGAATGAAGGACCCACAAAGTTCACACTAGTCTGATCAATGCAAGGGTGACTCCACTAGTTGAGCTGATATCTAGTACTGTATCTACTCTCTAATAGTGTCCAGGCCTTTATTTAACAGATTAAACTCCTTTTACATATTGTTAATTACAGAAATCTAATCATGGCCATGTTACCAGGTGAAAATACCACTCTGAAGATACTAATGTTAATGGAAACTCCAGACAAATGCAGCCTGTTTCCTTGATGTGATTGATCAAACATCCAGAAGGAACTCAATCAATGTCATTAGACCGATATTTTATTGATATTTACTAAATGTCCAAAAACCAGAAATGCGTTATATCGGTTCTTCTATTAAATCACAAATGCAACGATTTGTTTATTTATTATCATGAGATGCTATAAGAAGTCATTCCATAAACATGGCAACAGACATAAATATTGTATTGATGTACAGATATAGTCATTATTATTATTGTATATTACCCCTCTATCTCGTACTAAATCAAAAAATGAAAGGGTTTCCTGATGTGTCCACACATACTGCAACATGTTTCTTTAAAACTCATCTTTTTCGCTTGTTATAACGTCCGTCAACATCCGTTTTATTTTTTTTATTCATGTGACTCTAGTTGTGGAAAAAGGTCTTTCCATTGCTGTTTTGCCTGATATACCAATTGCGCTACACCTGAAAAACTGCCTCTTGCCAGCACATAACTTTTAATCGAAAAACGAGAGTTTTGGTGAAATTGTTTTTCCATTAAGTCAATTTTTATGCACAAGTTATATTCGCAAAATTTGAGGGTCAATGGAAAAGTGACAAGTGTTCTGAGCTGGAAAAACATTCTTAATAAAATATGCTTCTACTGAGGTAAAGACTCCAGCACAGGAAGAGGAGAAACCATTTTGATCCAAACATCCACAGTTTGATATGAACTGAAATAATTCCCCCGACAGCGTGTAAACGAAAAGAAGTGAGCACAGCGATCACACGTATGTGGAAGACATGAAAACGCCGCCAGCGTCTCAGCCTGTCACCTTCAGAAGACTAATTAACAGAATACCAGCGACAAATAGGGTTCCACCGAGCAGAAAGACATTTTCCACCTACCTGTCCCTTTAATGACTGCTCCTCACAGCCTTAGTGAGTAATAAAATAACTCAACTGGTGTTTTATCCTGCACTACGTCAAAAAAAAAAAAAAATGAAGGTCAGTCTGTAGTTTTCCTCGTAGATAATTATCTCTATAATGCAGAACTTTAGTATGAAAATGCACAAATCCTCCTTGTTTTTCATATGTGGAAACTGTACAGCATTAAAGGTTCAGTAGAATCATCATCGTTATCATTCTAATCATATTTTATTGCACCGTCAGTCTTTTCAAAGTCATGCAGCCAAAGCACATTATTACATTATTTATTCTGTTTTTTAGTTTAGTTTTACTGTTGGTTTTTTTATCCTGCTTTTACCAACATTTACTGTTTAAACCATCTTTTCATTGAGTTCAACCATTTTTTTTGTGTGGTTTTATTATCTTTTAGTTTATTTTACCCGTATTTTTACTTTTACAATCATTTATCTTGCTTTTACCAAGTTTTAGTCTATTTAAAACATTTCTTAGTTAGTTTGGCTTTACTAAACTTTAGATTAATTTAAGCATCTTTAAGTCTGCTTTAACCATGAAATAGTTAAACTGTTAGACTTATTTCACCAAATTTCAGTGTGTTTTAACTATCTTTTTTAGTTTTACTGTCTTTTTTATTGGTTTTACTAACTTTTAGTCTGTTTCAAAAGATCTAACTTGGTTTTATTGTACTATAGTTTACTTTAGTATGGTTCATCCATTTTTTGAAATTTGGTTTTATTATTTTTTAGTTGATTTTAAACCGTATTTTAGTTTAGTTCTAGTTTTTTAGTTTAATTTTACAATTTTCTATCCTGGTTTTACCAACTTTTATTCAGTTTGAACCATCTTTTCATTGAGTTCTGCCTCTTTTTTTATTATTTGTTTTTTAATCTTTTACTTTATTTCATCCAAATTTTAATTTAGTTGTTTTTTGTTTCATTTTACAATGTTTTATCCGGCATTTTCCCCAACTTTTCATCTCAAAGTCATGCAGCCATAGCACATCATTAAATTATTTATTCTGGACTGAAAAAAAAAAAGTAAATACAATGAGAAAAAGCTGAATATTCTATCTATATAATGATTAAACATAGAGCTCACTTTACTGTTTGATGGAAAAAATAGTAGTTTTCTAACAGTAAATAGTATTCATTTTCTCCTTTTTCACAAATATCATGGGAAAGAATCTTAATTTCACAGTATTCTAGTCCAAAACTCACTACCAAAAAGCATGAGGGATTATTTAACGGGGTCAGTGAGCGGGCAGTGGTCCTGCTGTTACCCATCATGCTCAGCTGAGGTATCATCACTGAGCTGTGAGAGGATTATCACCCTGAAATGTTATCCTCACAGCTTCACTTTGGAAGAATCAAACCGAGGCCTCAGGTTGATATAAATAGTCCATATTTCCCAACAAACAAATGCTTGTGAATAACAATGAGCGTGTGTGTGTGTGTGTGTGTGTGTGTGTGTAGATACATAGATCAGCTGAATGTGTAATCCTGAGTGGATCGTCCACAGTGTCGACAGCGGTGACCGAGTGTGTCCAGGTTGTTGTTTGTGTGTTAATATGTGTGTCTATGGTCAATGAGTGGGAACGTCGAATATCTAACAACCTCTCAGTCACCGAATCGCACATTGAAATTGAGAGCAATCTGTGCAGTAAACACCCCCCCACACACACAAAAACACACACAAACACACACAGACTCGCACTGATTTCTAGAAGAGCTTCTTCATAAATAACAGATGAGGATGGATCAGTGCAGATACTAAAAAACCTGTGATGTTGTAACCGTTCATTTATATGCTTATATAACAGCACTGCTGCTAATAATATACTACATACTGCATAAATTAATCTACACAGCTCGGCCAAAACAGTCCCACACGCTAATATTTGATTGGACCGACTTTAGCTTTCACCATGGCATCGTTTCAGTAAGCTTATGCAACGTCCATACTCCATTTCAATCCATAGTTGCATTAGTTTTTATCCAGATTTTGTATAAATTCTTCTCCATCACGTCCCATAGATTCCCCATGTGGTTTACAGTCGTGGAAAAAATTATCAGACCACCCCTTATTTTCTTCAGGTTCTTGTTCGTTTTAATGCCTGGTCCAACTAAAGGTCCATTTGTTTGGACAAATATAATGATGGCAATGAAAACAGCTCATAGTAGTTGAATTTCAGAGCTGATATCTATCCATTGAACAAAACCCAAATCCCTTCAGTTCTTCCATCAGTATCTGTGTCATTGTTGTGATAAAAACAGTGCTTTTATTCATTTCATGTTTTCTTTTCTGTCTGTTTTAGTCACATGATGCACACAGGAGTTAGGGCTGGATTGCATAACCATTGTTTTTGATGACTTTTGATGGTCTAATAAATGTTTCCACAACTGTAGGTCTGGACTCTGTGGTTCAGGTCTGTGGTGTCCAATCCATGTGTAAATGATCTTTGACTGTCTGAGCCTGATGAATCCTGAATGAATATGAAGAAAAACTCCACTGATTCAGACCCAGTCATTCAGTATATTCAGGTTCAGCTGACCTTATTTTATGGACACAGTATTTAATTTTTTTATCCTTATTTTTTTTTTTTTTTATCCTGGTTTTACCAACCCTTAGTCTGTTTAAACCATCTCGTAGTTTGGCTTTACTATACTTTAGTCTTATTTAACCATCTTAAAGTCTGGTTTAATCATCAAATAGTTTCATTTTACAATCCTTTAGACTTGTTTTACCAAATTGTAGTGTGTCTTAAACATCTTTTAGTTTAGTTTTACTGTCTTTGTTATTGGTTTTACAAACTTTTGCTCTGTTTAAATTATTTCTTAAATTGGTTTTTACTGTACTTTAGTTTAGTTTAGTTAATCTGAACTCATCAGATCACATGACCTTCATCCACTGAAACACAGTCCAATCAAACTGATGATTGTTCCTCACTCATCACTGCATCAATTAAAGGGTTATAGAACTGAAACATTAATCACTGCAGTAACTATTCTGCTTTAAATATCCCTCCAGTTTGCATCCAAGTTTGTGCACAACATGATGTTTAATATTGTATATGGTGTCAGTCTCTGTAAACTCAGTGGTACTGTGGGTAAATGGACATTTTGTTGAACTTTTACGTGTTAAACTGGGGATGGATTCCAGTATGGGGCTTCTCCTCCGTACACTTTATCATCATCATTGTATTTACTGTTATGGTTGAAAGATTGTGGCTCATCTGAAAGCTTATATTCAGGTGCAAATATCACACAACAGTTGGACAACGCCCAAATATACTATTGAGGATTTGGTGTTTCATTGAGATGTTCAGAGTGGAGATCCTGCCCTCTGCTCCGATAATCGAACCCTGCCGTTCAGTTGGCAAACACTACACTGATTGTGTCAAGTGTTGACAGAGCGGGGCAGAGTGTTGCCGTCGTCATGGTGACTGCAGCTTAGATCAGATCATGGGAGACCTGCACTGGCGTGTTGAAGAGTCAGAGGTTGACACACGGAGAAGGAAAACACTGATGCTCAGCTGATGAACCCTGAGGAGCTGCGACATGTGGAGGGCTTTAGATCAGACTGGATAAGGATGTTTATCCAACCATAAGCATGTGATCACCAAACTTGTCATTGTTACAACTCCTATTATGATGATGATGATGATTACATTAATATTATTTTTTATTATTTATTACTACAAGTACTTTTTATGTGCTATTACCTCTTTTTTCTACTGTGTTTTTGAATAGAACAGAATATCTTTATTGTCATTGTAACAAGTACAATGAAATTAAAAGTGCCATCCAATCTGTGCATCATGTATAAGACCAACTATAAATATATGAATAAAAGTAGCTAAATAAATAGGTTTCTGTGAAAATTATCTTTTTCTTTTCCCTTTTATTTTCTAATTCTTCTTATATGTGTACATTTGGTGTTGTGCTGCCACTGGAATCTAAATTTCTGTGGAAATCCCAAGGAATCAATAAAGGTTTACATAATCTAATCTAAGCATAGAATAAATGAGTTCTATTTCCTTCTCTGTCGTCTTCTCAGCAGGAGCAGCCTCCCCTCGATGAGGAGCCGTCTCAGCCGGTCACCTCCTCCCCTCGGGTCCCCATCTCCAAATGTGGAGACCTGGTCCTGTCCCTGGAATACCGCCCGGACACAGAGAGGGTCCTGGTCTCGGTCGTGGCAGCTCGGGACATCCCCGACAAGGCCCGCAGCGGCATGGACTCCTGGCAGGTCCACATGGTGCTGCTGCCTTCCAAAAAACAGCGTCACAAGACGTCGGTGCAGAAAGGCTCGCTGCCGCACTTCAACGAGACGTTCCGCTTCTCGCGCCTGGAGCCGTCCGACCTGCAGATGTCGGCCGTCCGGTTCAGGCTGTACGCACTCGGAGGCCGGATGTCCAGAGAGCGCATGATGGGCGAGAAGGTGCTGAGGCTGGGAGGGCTCGACCTGGACGGAGGGAAGATGGAGACCACGCTGGTTCTGGAGCCTCGGAGCAACATTAAGGTCAGTTTGTGTTCAGGTGATTTTCACTAAATCTCAAACACAGTGAGTTCAAGACATATTCTGGCTCATCTGTGTTTGTGTTTGACCCTCAGCTGGACATGCTGACTGTTCCAGATGCCTATATTTCCTATAGTTCATCTTGTTCTTACATTTCTTGGATGCAGAGTCGCAGGAAAAAATTATTAGACCACCCTTGTTGTGTTAAATTTCTTGTTTAATGCCTGGTCCAAGTAAAGGTCCATTTGTTTGGACAAATATGATACCAACTAAAATATCTCATATTAGTTGAATTTCAGAGCTGATATCTATCCATTTAAGATGTTTTCTGGATAAAAACCCAAATCACTTCAGTTCTTCCATCAGTAGTTATGTCATTGTTCTGATAAAAACAGTGCTTTTATTCGTCCATTGTTTTCTTTTCTGTCTATTTTAGTCACATGATCCACACAGGAGTTAGTGCTTGATTGCATAGCCATTGTTTTTATGACTTTTGATGGTCTAATAATTTTTTCCACAACCATATCACGTCTCAACTGGCAAGCAGCCTGTTTTATAAATGTATGACCTACAGTAGATGGAGGTCAGCACTGATACCTTTGGGAGACAGATTGGACCAGAATTCTGGATAAATCCACATCATGTAAAGAATAAACTTTTTCAACCACAGCAAACATTTAATATAATGCAAGTTTACAACTGAACTCCACCTTCAGGACAGATTAAAGCCTCTGTGTCCGCTCTGTTGGTGAATTTGGGCACATTTGGAGTTTAGCATTTTATGTAGGTATTTTGTAAAATTTTGTTAAAAAACCTCTTCTAAAGTAAAAAATACAACATGGAAGGAGACTTCCAAAAGCAATTAGCCAGTTTTAACACTTCTAACATAAGATGTAGATGGGAATTGGGAATCAGCACACACATACCAGATGAGGTGTGGGCAGATATATGCTCTGAAGCCCATATGGTCGCTAATTCTAGTTCATGGAGAGAGTTCAGACTGAAAATTGTCACAAGATTTTTCAGGATGCCAGAGTTAATTTAAAAAATGAACCCTGTGGAACTCAATACCTCAATACTCAATACCCCATACCTTCTCCCTCCCGATGTGTGTGTACGGATCTATGAAAATCCTCCAGTCTACCGGAGTTTAATGCACACGATCTGTACCATTCTGTTATA
>JAPTYQ010000016.1:29585507-29601174 GCA_029814465.1 Ostorhinchus cyanosoma | reverse complement strand
GAGATATAAGAACTGATTTATAGACAATAGATCTGGAAAATCTGATTTCAAGAAATCCTACCAAGATAATTTTCACTTGTTCCATTGGCAGATTTTTTTTTTTGCTTAATTCAAGATTGTTTTGGGGGCATACATCGAACAAAATAGATCTGATTTTCCAGATCTATTGTCTATAAATCAGTTCTTATTTCTCACTGAAAAGTTCGTCTTTGGGTGATTATGTTTTATTTTAAATATTTGGACTAAAATGAGAAAAAAACACTTTGTAAGATTAGATTTTTGCAGCTTAATCGCAGTTCATTTGTTCAGTTTTTATGACGTCACCATTAATTTCGGCAAATTAAATCTGTACCGAATTGTTACCGTTTGATAAAGATGATTTGTTTTTGCTTTAAATAAACTTTTGAATTTCATATAATTTGAACATTTACAACAACACAGAGATGATTGTTATAGAAAATGCAATGATTCTGGATTTCCTCAATTGGTTCGAATTTCTAGACATTAAAGCTGCAATGTTAATAATTCTTTTAAACTTTTGTTCTAATTTATTTTCTATCTCAGATTATTATTCGCACTAATAAATTAAGTATCTTTATTTACTGTCAAAACAAAAGCATCTAAACGTATTTCTAAGCTCTAATATTTCTCATTTGTCCAGATGTTTTTTATTTCCTGTTTTAATCCCGTATTAGCTGTTGTAGCTCTTGATGGTAAATATTTATCCATCGTCTGCTGAGGCTCAGCTCTGTGTAAAACCACTCTGTGTCTTCTGTCTTTGTGAAACATCAGACTTTTCAATAATAACTTCTTCTCTTGACCAAATGCTGAGCGTCTGTAGCTCTGCTCTCCGTCGCCCTCTAGTGCCTCTACTGTCGTTCAGGAGACGTCGAGTGGAACCGCTCGATCGATTAAAATAATCACCTGCAACTATTTTCACAACTGATCAATATTTTCTGACCCTTTTCTATTTGGTCTTTTCCCCATTTTTACCTTTTCTACGGCTCAAACCTGCACATGAACCCAGAATAAATGCAGCATTAAAAACAAAGCGCTACTTTTATCATTTCTATCTGTCATGTTGCCTTTTGCACTTTGTCGCTAAATATTTTTCCTGTCGAGGAGAGAAAATGAAATGTTTCCTGGTTGATTATCTATAGATTTTTTTTAAAAATTAGGATCGAGTGAGTCACTGTAGTCACAATTTGAGTCGTTTTATTGTTAATTAATCTAGAAAACAAATGAATATATTTGGTCAGTTTCCCTTTAGAGACTTTGCATGAAAAAAATAAATATATAAACAAATCTCCCTTTATTTGCTTGTATTGTGAAGAAAACTGCCCCAGTTTCGACCATTTTCTACTGTTTTCATTGTGGATTTTAACCCTCGTGTTTTAATCTCAATCCAGTTCCAGTGGCTCAGACTGATGTGGACTTTACAGAACCTTTATGCAGTCTCAGTATTTTTTTATATACATCTATCTGCAGATATCTGTTGGATTTGATCTACAATTCAGTATTTCATGTGATTTCTTGTGTGAAATTAACTGAAATAAAATGATTGCATAAAACATCTGCTATGTCAACTCTTGTTTATGCACAAAACATGAATTAACGTCAGTGCTCCAAAAATAAAAAGTTCAGTTAAACTTTATAATACTGAACTTTCAGTTATATTCGATGCTTATGCTTCACATATGATGATATTTGCAGGTGAAAGAAATGGATGTAGATCAGGCTAGAAAATGAAAAATGCATCAGTGTAATGATGTAAGAAGATGTTAATTACATTAACACTAAAGATGCTTTAGTTTTATAACATACTACTTTTTATTAACATGATACTTCTTGTATTTTACTGTTTATATTGTTATAATACAGTGATTTGTGAACTTTTAAAGCTTAAAACCCCCCAAAAAAGCATCATTACATTGTAATAATACATCATATTGTCTGCATTTGCACTAATTGATCCAGTGCCCGAAAAAGTGGAATATCAGAATGTTGATCACAGAAACCTGACTAAGTAGTAATCAATTAAAATAACACTGGACACCAGAAAATAGTCGGTGTGTAATTATCTAATGAAGAAAATTAGTGGTGAAAATAAATCAAAATTAAAAACAAGGTTTCATCTACATTAGTAAACTAAAACATAACAAATAAAATGACTAAAGGTAAAGTCTGTTTCTTTTCCTCCTCTGGACAAATAAATAATAAATAGACCTTGAGTGAATCCCAAAGTAAAATACAGTCTTATTGATTCACAAGCATATTTTATTTTGAAACCCGGATGTTGGAACACCCTTTGCGTGCGTGCTCTTACGCGCCGTCCTGATTGGCTGAGGATGAGCACCTTCTGATTCAACGTCACGGTACCCGGAAGTGTCCCACCGCTGATCAATCACGTAGTTAAGAAGAACCAGCTGAAGGAAACGGAGATAAAGTTCGTACCATGGCTTTGGGGGACTGTTGGAAGCAGCTGTCCTGGTTCTACTACCAGTACCTGCTGGTGACCGCACTCTATATGCTGGAGCCCTGGGAAAGGACGGTGTTCAGTATCCTTTAACTTCTACTAGCTAACAGGCTAACTAGCATTAGCTTAGCTCTTCATTCGCCCGGATGCGACAGTTTCTCACGGTCAGAACTTTTTCTATAGACTTTGTTTGTTTAAACGTTTTAAATAATTTAAACCGTTATCATTTAGTAGATTTATTATGGTGTGAGCTTTGATGAGATAAACTGTAAATGTTGACAAAGCAGATGCTAACACTCATCAATAAAAGTATTTTGCTTCCTGATCTATTATTAATAATTACTAACGAATACGAGGAAATGTTGAGTTCTTGTTGAAAAAGACTCTGAATTCTAAAACAAATATTATGTTATATATGGCTTAATTGACGAATTACCATTGAACAATTCAATAGTAAATACAGATTTACAACACAGGTTCCTTTGGTGGAGAAGTTTTACGATAATTCCATGAACTTCAGATACATGGAATAAATGCTGAATTATGCCCCAGTTTCTATCCATGTAGGAAATGTTTAAAACCTTACTGTATTCATTAAGTTAATATGACTAAAAGTGAATAATTATGTTGATCTACATGTAAAATCCCTCCAGAATACAAGTAGTGTAACTTCTTCCAGTTTGAGCCACTAATAAATAGAAATTCAGTCCAAATACAGGTTGGCTGTAGTTTCCAAGATACAGTTTGGGATCAAAATATTTGTGAGATAATTTTGAGAATTCATGAGAGAACTGTTTAAATCCAAATGAATGTTTGTGTTAGAGCTATTGGATCTGCTTCAAAACACTGTCTTCACACGACAATACATTCACTTTACAGGTTCTTTATACTAGAATATTTATAAATATTTGGATAAATGGACATAAACTAATAAATAATAAATGTGGAATAACACTTAATCATATACATAGAAACTTAGCTAATCAGCCATTTGGTTATTTCTTTTTAATGATTTTTTTTTTTCAAATATGTAAAGTTTGGCTCATTTATTTAAAGATCATCTAAAAAAAACCCAGTGTGGACCAGTGTCATTAAATCCTCTAGCTGCTGTCTATTTGGTAAAAGAGAAGTTAGTTTATTTAATGTAATGAAATTCAAATGAAGAATCACTGCTTATTTATCCCATAGTCCTTAGAAATTAAGGAAACGTTTAAATCCTTTCTGGATGAATTACTTTAATCTATGTGTTAGTTAATAATTATCAAACAGGTATAGGTATTAATTGTAAGTTCCAAATTGCTTGATATGAGATGAAAACTTTATAGTTCACCCTGCTTACTTCTACATTTTACTATGTTTACTGTTGCTAGAAAACGCTGCCTGTCCTCTGGGAAATGCCAGTATGTGTTTTTGACTTCACTTCTATTTAAGTGCATGTACCTCAGCGCTGCAGATCCACTGTCGAATAGTCAGGAGGCTCACAAAGGTTACATGCAGAGCTGTGTGATCAGGACCAAAAAATCATTCATTGATTCATTCATTCATTTTCGAACCTGCTTTATTCTCACTAGGGTCACGGGGTCGCTGGAGCCTATCCCAGCCACTTATGGGTGAAGGCGGGGTTCAGCCTGAATATGTCGCCAGTACAAAAAAAAATCATTTCCCAGTTTTTAGGCAAAATAATAATTTGTATATGTTGTTAGATGGACTAAATGCAAATGGTTTTAAATTGAAAATGTGTAAAATGTCACAGGTAGATATTAAAACATCAAACATGGCTTTGTTTTACTTTTAGAAAATATACTGAAGCTGCAAAACAGACAGAAAAATATCAAACCCAGGGTTGATGAGTTCTTAGTTGGATCACTTAAAACTAATTCTGCTTTCTGGTTAAAGCAGAAACATGGTCTCATGTCGGTGTAACATCATCTAAATCATCCCTGGGGGGGGGGTTCTTCAAATGTGCTCATTGTTGCTGTTGTTAATTAAGGACACTTCAGTGTTATTTCATTATTTTTCACTATTTTACACTCTCACTGTAATTAGAATTTTCAAAATGCCCCGAGTGTCAGAAAGAATTTAAGATGTGTTCCAGGTGAGAATCAGATCCGTGGTTTATTTTTAGCTCATCCAGGACGGTGGAGGAGCTGTTTACTGTCACACTTCGTCTGTCCATCCGTCCAACGGTCCGTCCACAATTCACTAAAATTGCTTCTCTTCCCTCAGTTCTTAATGGATTTCCATTCTGATTGATTCCTTGGACAGATTTAAGCACTGGGCACCAAACTTATCACTTTGTTTATCCAGTTTGCCTTTGTAAACAATTTGTTTACAGTTTTGTTTATTTTTCCAGTCTTTCACTAAAACCGTTTCTCTTCCAGGTAGTTCAGCCTTAAATGCTGAACTTTTTGGTGCCTTTCGGCATCTTTTGGAAGTTTGGTGCCTTGTGGGGATTAGTCCTACCGGTATATCCATAAAGAACTGTTCCTCAGAACTTTCCATGTAGTTCCATGTTTGAATACATTGTACGTTGAAGCATCATATTTACTGCCTGGATGAGCGCTGGGGCATTGGCCCGATGTTTAATTAGTGGAATCTTGTGTTACTTGTAGCTGAAATGTTATGTTAGTCATTAATGAGTTTATTTATTCAGTTTATAGTGATGCTTTAGATTCAGTCGGTACTAAAATGTTCAATTAGTTGGACTTTAACCTGCTGGGTTTTGTCTGTGTTTTACTCAAACTTGAAGAAATCACTTAGAAAAATCCTTCTCAGAGCAGAAACTGGAGGACTGAAGGATGCAGACGTGCAGTAATTCTTGTTTTGTACATGTTTTTTTTTGTTTTTTTCTGAAATCCCCAAATCCACCTTTAGAGCATCACAGTATTATGAGTTAATTATGTGAATAATATTTTTGGTCTATTATGGGAGTGTCAACCCGCAGTCAGAGAGTAAAGCTGTAAACACAGGTGAACATTTATAGAGGAAACATGTTGCGTAACTCAACTTTAACGGTTTTCTCGACGTCGCTTTCCCTTTAATTGTCGCCCGTTTACCTCAGACTGTGATTAAAGTTGAATCTGGTTCACCTCAGGGGAGCGGCGTTGGCGACGCTGAGTCATATTATGTAGGAAAGTGTCAGTGTCACCTTCTGCACATGATGGATCGTCTTCCTGCGGCCGCCGTCTGGTCTTCAGGTTCAGGTTTAGTGTGAACGAGTCAAAGGTTTCATTCAGTCCGATCGCTGTTTCACATCTAACTTGAATAATTCCTTGCATTGATCAGGTTCATGTGAATAAAACTTGACTTTGTTCTTAATTTCGCATATTTAGCTGCAGTTAATGCGACAATGTTTTAAGAGCAAACTTTTCCATGTGTTTGGAACTTGATAGGATTTGAAAGACCTGATAGTGAAGGTAATGAGAGCGTCCACGTCCATGTGTCTTTTGTCCACTTGTACAAAGAAAGGCTTGGAATTCAGCAGAATCCAGATCCACGTGTCGTTATGACCCCAGGGGAAATGATTTTAACATCACCTAAAATAATTGTGTAGCTCAAATAGTCTCCATTCAGCTCCTATTAAAGTGTTTCTATGCAGTAATGATATTCCAAAGTCTGACCAGCAGGAGTCAGTCTGGAACCAGATCGTGCTGCCACCAACGACTCAGTTTCTAACGATTAATCTGTTGAATAATTTGTTTGATTGGTCGACAAATCAAAACGACAAATTTATTTATTTTAAATCAAGTGTTTTATTTTGTTGTGTTCATTTTATTAGGCCTGAGCAAACAAAAAATTACCTCTCTCTCTCTCTCTCTCTCTCTCTCTCTCTCTCTCTCTCTCTCTCTCTCTCTCTCTCTCTCTCGGTGTCATCATGTTTAACTCTTCAAACTAAAACTCATAGACACTTATTTTGACATAACAGTGTCTTATATTATTCACGTGCTGCGTCAGCTGATAGTTTACATTATAGCTCTGTTAGCTTAGCTCTGTTGTGGTGTTAGTTTTCTTCTCCGTGGTCGACCGTCAGAATGACTGGCTCCTCCCTCTAGTGGTCACATAAAGTGGTCACTGGACATAAATTCCCTTCATTTGCCTAAAACCCAGTTCTTTGGCAGAACTTCACGGCTCTTTTTTCTTAACACCGATGCTAATTTTGTTACTTTTTAATAGTTTAAATAGAAATGCGACATATAGACTGTTTGATAATAATGTAAAACTGTTTAAAATGTGAATTCATCTCCACGGTTTGTCCATTCTGAGTCTGTGCAGATGTTCTTCCTTAGCTCCGCCCCCTCAGACTCCCTCCTGATCTCCGTGGCTGGGATGGCGGTCTACACCGGCTACGTCTTCATGCCTCAGCACATCATGGCCATCCTACACTACTTCGAGGTGGTCCAATGACGCACCGACTCCACCCACCTACTGCCCCACCCACCCATAAATCCACCTCGGCTTCCTGTCTGCCTGTCTGTCTGTCTGTCTCTGTCGTGTCCGGGTCTGAGGTGGACTTCGAGACCCAAACAAAATATCTATCATGTCAAAGGTCAAACATCTGAACGCCCGCGGAAGTGTTGACGTTTCACAGAACTGCGGATCCTCATTCGTCGGATGTGGGCGGTGTTCGGCTGGAGGGCGGGGCCTCATCACTGGCACCTTTTACGGTTTTTAACAATGTGCGACCAAACAAACTGGTGACCATTCAGACGTCAAACCGTTGAGTTTTACCGAGCGGCAGGAGACGCAGCAGCTGACGGACGACGCATACTTAGCCCGATTTTTCGAGCTCTGAGTGACAACGGTCGCTGCTTTCAGACTCCACCTACAGCCATTTTAGGATCATTCTCCATCATCCTAACACTGTTCAATGACGCCAACCGCCAAACCTGCCATTGAACGCCTCCTTCAGTATCAAGTCGAGGCTCTGCGTAAAATGAAACAACAGGAGCCGGTTTCATTCCTGTATTGAATTAAAAGCACAGATTAAGTCTGTGGTTCATAATCGAAGCACAAACGCTGCATTTTTCGCTTTAATTGGAACTTTCAGATGGTTCACGTGACGGAAGGCATCATCTCCTCTTTGCACAGAACTCTTTCCATTTGTACGTAATCACATTTTACGACGTGTACTCCTCATACTACTGATATCCCTTTGAAAATATGTGATTATTTTCCTGCAAATCTGTGTATTTTCTCAATTCTCTGTATATAATCTGTATACATATTTGTAAAGTTTTCTAGTTGGATGTGTTTGGTGTATAGCGCAAAGATATTTGTTTTTGTTTTTTTGTGAGCTATTGATGCTAAATGCTGTTCTATAACTTTGAGATCATTAAAGGGATATTTCACTTCTCAGAGGCACCTGGTTGTTCTCTAACGGGGGTCAGGGTCCATCTCAAACAGGTCAGACCAGTTAAATAACATGAAAAATGTAGAAATAATATCAACTCTAAAATATTCTCTATATTTTACAGTAAAAAAGGCAAATTATGTCATGAAAATCTTAACATATGCACATTGTCCTTTAAAAATGTGAATAACTTCAAAAACCTGAGATTTATTTAGAAAAATAAGTATCATTTTAACATTATTAAGCCTCAGTTTTTCATTTACACATATACATTATGACTTAACGATCACAGTGGATCTACAAAAAAAAATAAAAAATGTCAACAAGCATAATATTATTATTATTACACTTTCTCTGTAGACATTTTAGGTTATTCACATTTTTTATACCTAAAAAACTGTTTCTGTCAGTACAACGCCATAGATATTAATATAAGAACTGAAGTGATTTTTTTTTTTTTTTATTATCAACAAAACATGTTAAAGGACAGATATCGGCTCTGAGGTTAAACTACTATGAGCTTTTTTTATTGGTATCATTATATTTGTCCAAACAAATGTAACTTTAGTTGAACCAGGCATTAAAATGAATAAAAGAAAACAAGGGGTGGTTTAATAAGTTTTTCTATAGATAGAACAGAAACAGCATGTGACAATAAAAATTGAATACAATATTAAACAAAAAGACTTCAAGTGCACGACGTAATAAATTAGAAGTACGTACGAACAGAACTGGGTAAGAAATCTGAGTCATTTAAACATGAAGGTGTAATAATGAACTAATATACAAAGTAAAAGGTCATTTTCCAGTCGACTTTAGGTGCAGAAACGACAGGAAAGTGAGTTTGGAAGTCTGTAAATGTAAACATTTTTATGTAATTTTACCTTTTTACACAAACACAAATAGAACTAAAATGATTTTAACATCCTTGACTATTAATGTGTTTTTCCAGCCGTTTTTTTTCCAGACTTCTCGACTAAATCCACCTCTGAATGTTTTATTTTAATCTATTTGTTTTTGTTCTGCTGCATTTTTCCATCATTGTGCCTGAAAAAAATATTTCTAAGTCTATTTATCGTAAATGAAGTTTTATATAAGATAGTCTTCATGTGTGCTTATTATGTTTTAGTGACAGTAGATTTGTTTCTTTATTATTCAGGGGTTTTTTTTAAAAAAAGTTGATTTAACTCAAAAAAACAAAAGCTTCACTTCAATTAAAAAAAAACTTTTTCAATCAAAGAAAAAAAAGTTTGAATGCAAGAAAAATATTTGAGACCCAAAAAAATACATTTGAATCCTTTTTTTCCTTGACTGAGAAGTTTTTTTAATCATTATTCTTGAAGTGAGTTATTATTTGACAGGGTTTTTTTTTTATTGAACTGATATTTTTTAGGATTGAATAATAAAGACACAAATGTTCTACCCATAGTATGGGTCAAATACAGCAAAAATGCCTTCGATCAAAAAAAAAAAAATCTGTCAAATAATAACTCACTTCAATAATAATTATAAAAACTTTTCAAAGAAAAAAAGTGTTCAAATGCATTTTTACATTCAAACACTTTTTTTCTTTCAAAAGAATTGTATTTTTACTTCAATAAAAAAAAATCATTGAAGTTAATTTATTTTTATTTAACATATTTTTGGGAGTTAAAGCTAATTCTTTTATTGAATAAGGACACAAATTTATCTTCATATTCTTTTATATCAGACAAATGCAAATAAAAGCTCAAGATGAAATTGAAAACATTCTTCTGCAGTTCAGATAAATAGACACTAGATGGCAGTGTTTAATAATGTCACCTGTTTCTGTTTTATTAACTTCAAAAGCCAATAAAGTGCATTGATTGATTTCACATTTATATTGAACTTGTTTTCACCTGATACTGATGATGGAGGTCTGGATATGATGCAGGGTTTCAGTCAGTGTCAGAGCGTTGAGTTAAAAGCTTTAATTACACAGAAAATGCTTCTTTCTTTGCTTTTACATATTTTGCTAAACTATTAAAACTTTTTTTTTTTATGTTAAAGTGTGTATGAAGTTCAATCTGCTTTTATATCCACTTTATTTGTGAGCTTTGCAAACTTCTCTTCATAAGAGTGTTTTTGTGTGTGTTTTTTATTTACTGTCCATTTCCGGCAGAAAGTGCAGACAATTATGTGAAATCGTGTTAATCTTCATTTTAATCACTTTAATCTGACGTGTTTTGGATCAATGTGAAGCTTCAGTTTCCTGTTTTCTGGTGCATTTCTTTCTTTTGGTGCGTTTTGTGCAGCTTTTCTCAGACTGGTGCTCAGCTGTTGCACTGCTTCAGGACATTGTGAGTCAGTGTTGTTTGTGTGTTTTTGTGCGTCCAGTGGCGTGGGTCCAGACTCCAGCCGGCGGCCTGTTGTGCGTACGTGAGCAGAGCTTCATCATCAGAGTTAACCAGTAACCAGAGCAGTGTTTCCTTCCTGATCCGCTGCCAGACTGGGAGTACGTGAGCCTCGGTCTGAGCTCCGGCTCGGACTTGAACGCACAGATTCGCAGCAGTTCAACTGGAGGCCGAGCATCAGAACATCTGTGGACGTGTGGACAGACTGAACCTCAAACCTTCAAGTAAAAGTTAAGGATTAATGAGATTAATGCAGCTTAGTTTAAAGAACCGGAACCACAGATCAGTCCAATGTTGAACCATGAACATCTATAAATACATACATAAAGACCTTGACCTTTATATTGGTCATTTATCAGCTGTGGGTCTGACCTTTGACCCCTCAGAGACTTTAGATCTGCACTAAAGTAGAGACAAACGTCCTCTGATTCAGCAGAAACGCACTGTAATTAAGTTCATTTAAAGTCAGTCTTTTAAATGTGCTTTATTTTAGAATGGATGAAATTACAAGACAAAAAAAGATAAGATAAGAGGATAATTTTAGACATTTTCCACTGGAATTCCAAACAGAACTCAGTCCCACTGACCTGTTTTAGGACCAGTTTGTTTCAGTTATTGTTGAATTACTTGGACCTTCAACATTTGTCCAGTTTTAACTTTTGGGTTTGTACTTTCTGATCATGGTTTTGTTGTTGGTTTTTGTTGCTTTAATCTGTCCTAGAATTCAAATGCCGGTTGCCTGAAATTTCTAGTAATTGATAAAAAAAATAAAAAATACTGATAAAATACAAAATACGGAGGATAATATAAAAAAAAAATAAATAAAAAATGGTGATGACTCACTTAAGAACCATTTGGGAACTGACACAAAAGTACTGTTGAGTCTTTATGGGTTAAACACATCATATAACATTCACTTCAAGTCACAAATAAGTTCATTATTAATAAAATAATTGTTCTTAAAGAATCGATCTATTGGTTTTAACAGTGACACAAATAAATAGATATTTTATGGACAGAAGTTGGTGCATGTGCTGCTTATTGTCAATATAATTCAAATTAAAGCAAAAAGTGTTAAATTCGACAAACTCACCTTCATTATTATTATTATTATTATTATTATTATTATTATTATTATTATCATCATCACCCTGTTGGTTCTGCTCTTATCAGCTGTTCTCAGTCTCTTCCCGTCGCGTGCTGCTCTGTTTACTTCCTCGTAGCCGTGGGTCCGTGGTGCACGTGGGCTACATGCTGCTGCTGGAGTCCTCAATGGCGGCGGGCACGCCCAGTGCGCGGGCACGTCTCTGACCTAATTTACTTTTACTTCAATAATCAAACAGACACGAATTAAATCCAGACCATTTTTATAAAGTCTGTGAATTTTACTTCAGTTGGAAAAAAAGATTCATAAATTAAAAGTTTAACATGTGAAATACTGAATAAAAACATAATAAAGTCATAAAATAGATTCTGGAAAGGCACTAATCCCCCCCCCCCTCCTCTCATGGTGAACCTCACATCCCGCACGTCTCACTCCGCTCCCTCATTCGCGCTCCCAAACAAATAACCCACAATCTGACCGGAAGTGTCCTTCACAATAAAGTTCAACTTTATAACAACTGACAGGACACATTACATCCACATTTAATTCTCAACAGTTTCACGTTTTCAGTATCACAGTTATTTTTCCGTCATATCCTATCTTTATATCTTTAGCAAAATCCTTATTTTTAAAATCACAATTTCATTATTTTCTGCATTTTGTCTAAAATGAGCATTTTAATATTGTAGATTCATGATGTTTATTGTTACACTGAGGAATGAAATGTATCTTTATTTATACTACTAATATTAATATTAATATTAATAGCAATGATAGTAATAAGAATTAGACAGATAAGACAAAACTTAATGTTGGAAATGGAATTAATTTCCAGAAGTTCTGGTCTGACAGCAAATGTAAAAACGCAAAAAGAAGAATTAAAGCCTTTTTAAAATTTTGGTTTTATTTAACTTTTGTTTAAACAATAAAAGTCTTTTCATGACACTAAAAATGTATTTTGTGAGAGCATCTTTGTTATCAGTTACAATCATCATACAACTAAACATATAATCAAATAATACAGATAAAATTAGAAGTTTACAAAATACACAATAAATATACACATTACAAATAACTTCTATCAAAACAACCATGTGTCCAACAGTTTAACAGTCCAAATAATAATAATAATAATAATAATAATAATAATAATAATAATAATAATGTTTATTGAGCCACTGGTTAACTGAATTTTCCTGAAGGAAGTAAAAGTTTATTTTAATGCAGTAATTGAATTTTTAAGTTTTAAAGGTTGAACCTTTGTTTACTGTCTTAATAATAACTGATCAGACTTGATATTTGATAATGTTCTGTGTTTGCTTATGTGTGTTTTTTTTCCTACTTTGCTTTTGTGTTTTTAATTCTATGTAATGCCTCTGCTTTAACTCTCGGCTTTTACTGTGAAAGGCAAAACCGGATGTGATTCCATGGACTCGTCGTGCTTTTGACACAGTTTTTGGCTTCAATAGGAGGTCACCGGCAGCATCAGAATGAGAACATGAGTTTAGTTTCGGAGTGGAGGACCATCCGTGGGGTGTTTGGAGAAAACCCGCATCTTCCTGTTTCTTCGTGGATCACAGCTGTCAATCAAACATCCCAGTGATAAAAGCGGAAACAGCGGTTTTTACCACCCCCAGTCAGCCTCTTCTCACCGGACACTGAACTTCCACTGACTCCGTGGATCCACAGTCACCACGGCCGTGAAAAAGATGCCGTTCATTGAACACGTTTCGGACGCGGACCTGGAGCGCGTGGCCCTGGAGCGCGTGGTGCCGTCCCTCCTGACGCACGGCTTCTGCTCCGTGGACGGGCTGCTGGGGGAGCTGACCGGCGGCATCGTGCTGGAGCAGGTGAAGGAGATGCACCGCTCCGGGATGCTGCAGGACGGCCGGCTGGCGGGCTCCGTGCCGGGCGTCCACCGGAGGAGCATCCGCGGGGACAAGATCGTGTGGGTGAGCGGCTCCGAGCGAGGCTGCGAGGCCATCAGCTTCCTGTTGGACCTGATCGACAGGCTCGTGTCGGTGTGCGCGAGCCGACTGGGGACCAAGGCGATCCGGGAGAGGTCAAAGGTAAGAGCGAGCACCGGGGAAAGCACAACAAATACAACGAACTAGAGCAGAAAACACCATTACGCACGGTTTTACGCACGAAAAAGCGCACAGAACATTTAACTACTGTAAAACTATGAGGCACAATCTGAATATTCTATCTATTATAAAGTCTAATTATGCTTCATGATGTGTTATTTCCATTTAGAATCACCAAAAAAAGAATGTTTCTGTGAAAATATTAGAGACAGTGTCCAATTCTGTGTTTGTTGGGGACAAGAAAGTGTCCTAACAGTTTCATCTGTCATTTCTCAAATAGGCTCAGTTTTTTTTGCTTACGAATTCTGTTTTATGGAACTGTTTATAAAATTTTAGTGTCAGTTGTAGAAAAAAAAAGCTAGAAGTGATTTTGTAAAGTTATACTGTATGTTAATGCACCATTTTTAATTTTTTTGTAACTTAAATCTTTATTGAGTTTTATGTAGAATTATAACAGCAACAAATAAAAAATATTCACTGATTCCTGATGTTCTATATCTTTATAACTGGTGGGACACTGTCATTCTTAAAAAGGACGAATATTTGGTTAAACTAAAAAAAAAACTAAAATAAAAGAAACCATCCCATCAAAGGACCAGGGGAAATCCATGGAAGAAATATTTCTAATGGAGAAATGAACACAGACTTAGAATGCAAGAACCAAAAAGTGGAATAAATGGACTATATTTACACTAAACCAATGTTTTCTCATATAAAAGCACTATTGACTTTAATAATATTTATTCTTGCTTTTATCAGTGATATTTTAAGTTTGTCAATCTGAAAGTTTCAGTCTAATCCAATTATTAGTCAAATATGTTTCATTATTATCTGTTTATGACTGTAATAGTTAATAATGAACTCGGTTTCATTATCTCGACTGGAAGCATGAGGTGTTTTTTACACAAATACGCTGCTTTATGAAAGAAAATATAAATACAAATATCACCTTTCAGGACCGTTTCCGTTTGAAATGAGTCGATGAGTCTGAAAAGTCTTGAAAATCGTCTCCTCGGACTGAAACAGTGACTCTGAAGCTTGTGTTTTAATGCAGATCCTGTGGATTAGAAAGAACTTTAACACTGTCTCTGACACTTTGACTGAAGGCGACGCACAAACCGTCAGAATGAAGCGGGTTCTTGGCAGCGGTCCGCGGACCCAGTCTGGGCCTCAGGCCAGAGATTGAGAAACCAGAACACAATCCAGACCCAGAGCAGGAAGTTCACTGGACCCGTTCAGGTCCCGTTCCACGGCTTCACTGTTTAAAAACAACTCCAACAGAGTTAATACGGTCCGGACTTTATCAGGAAACTGTCATTAAAATCTACTTAGAAATGACTCTGGACCTGAACCTGGACCTGGACCTGGACCTGGACCTGGACCTGGACCTGAACCAGGACCAGGACCAGGACCAGGACCTGAACCTGAACCTGAACCTGAACCTGAACCAGGACCAGGACCTGAACCTGAACCTGAACCTGAACCTGAACCTGAACCTGAACCTGAACCAGGACCAGGACCTGAACCTGAACCTGAACCTGAACCTGAACCAGGACCTGAACCTGAACCTGAACCTGAACCAGGACCTGAACCTGAACCTGAACCTGAACCTGAACCTGAACCTGAACCAGGACCTGAACCAGGACCTGAACCTGAACCTGGACCTGAACCAGGACCAGGACCAGGACCAGGACCCGAGTCCATCCCATCCTGATACACATTTAACAGCAGTAACGATCACATGGAAAGTTCTGTTTCCAGCTGCATTTTCAATAATTACCTTAAAGTATAAACAGTTAAATAATAGAAATAATATCTAAATAAAACTAGAAATAATCAAATAATAATAATACTATAAATATATAGTGTGACCCTTAAAGGGTAAAAATATGGCAGTTATTGAGTATTTAGTATTTTTTGTTTGTGGCTCAAGTTGATTAAATATTTTTTTAAAAATGTAAAAAAGTAAAAATCAAACTGAAAACTGTTGTAACGTCTGTGCAGGTCATGTTCTTTTCTTTTTTTCTTTTTTTCTTTTTTTCTTTTCTTTTCTTTTCTTTTCTTTCTTATTCTTTTTTTCTTTTGGTTGGTGACATCTTTTGTTGTAACTCCAGGTGTCGACACTTTCTGCCGTTCTTACTTCTTGCTAAACGCCTCCAGAAGTAGAAGTGGACATTCTCACGTCCACATCCTCTTCTTCCTCTTCCTCTTCCTCCTCCTCCTCCTCCTCCTCCTCCTCCTCCTCCTCCTCCTCCTCCTCCTCCTCCTCCCCTT
>JAPTYQ010000016.1:29485874-29497465 GCA_029814465.1 Ostorhinchus cyanosoma | reverse complement strand
AGGGGGCGGGGCCTGAAGTGGCATTTAAATTGCTTTTAACGAGCCAGTGCTTATAATGACCTTTCTGGTGTCATTATACAGAAATAGGGTTGAAGATGAACCTGTGGAGTTGAATTAATGAAGAATTCAGACCCAAGCAGAACATTTACAGTTAACATATGTTTAAAAATGCCTAATTCCATTTAAAAAAAGCAAAATATTACTCCTTTAATGCCTTTATGAGGGATTATCAATAATCATCTCCCTATCATAAGCTCATTCATAGTCTGTATAATCCAAATAAAAAACATAATTTCTTGGTGAATAGAGCAGATGTAGAGGTATAAATGATGTAACAGGATAAAACAGACAATATAGATAAACTTGATCTTGGACAAAAGATGAGAGTGTGAGACCTGTATGACTAAAACTGAAATGAATGAAGTGAAAAACTCTTTTTTTTAAATTTATCATAAGCCCTGTCCTCTCTATCTGTTGCATCATTCCTTCGATTTGTCTTTAACGTTATTTCTGTGCAGTCGCATATTTTGTCACTTTTGCTTCTTTGTGTTTTCCTCAAGAAATCCTCCCAGATAACTCTCTAATTCTATTTTAATTTGGAACATTAATTCACGTATTATCTGACTATTGTGTATATGATTGTTGTGCATTTTGAGGCTTACATTGTGTATGGCTGCAAGCAATTGCCCACTTGGGATCAATAAAGTTGTCTGTGATAAAAATCAGTGTACGGGCTGTTATCACAGGAATCAAGAATGTCAGGGACGGCGCTCTTTCTTTACGATATATTACAATCCATTCCCCCTGTGGAGATGAAAAAGTGATTAAAGCACGTAGCCTGCACTCCATCACACGTTACACATTGTGCCTTTAAATTCAACACGTTTTCTAGAACACGTACAGAGTCCTAATGTGCCGCTGAACAACTGAGCTGGAAAAAAAAACACGGACGTAGACTGTTGTATCTCAAATATTTTCCTGTGCGACTGTTTCCTTCATTATTATCTCAGGCTGAATGATATGCAAACAAACCACGGCGCAATTACTTTGACAGAAATTGCAACTGTATTATGAGTCACGCTTTTAGTGGGAAAATGGTAATTTTTGCATTTCACTGTCGCTGTGCTGTTGCTCAAGTGTGTACCAAACAAACACTTTCACTTCCATCTGGAGAACGTGATTTTTTTTTTAGGCTTGGGAATCTCTGCAGCTCTACACAGCTTCATTTATAATGCTGCTGGCACGTTTTAGCTTTATCAAAAAATTGCAGCTCTGGCTTTATGCATATTGCGCTTGGCCGTATTGGAATTTCAATTATATTTCCCCTTAATTGTTCAGTTGCGTTGTTATCTAAGATGTTGCTCATTTGACATTCTGCATCACAGAAAGCGTGGCTGATGATGAAACAGAGGCTCTGCTGATAAAACCACATGAGATTTAGAAGATAATGGCAACTCGACGCAGACATAAGAGGCAACCTGAATGATGCAACAAATAAAACCTCCCTGTCCACTCTATAATACGATCTCTACATGAGACAGGAGTTTGCAAGCACTCAATATTTCAAGCTGTGTTTATATTTGAAGTTAGGCCACCATCACAACAAGCCAGAATGATGCATGAGTTATGATATATGCATGCAGGCGTCACAACAGCAGGACTCCCCAAAGCAAAAGAAGGCTGGTTCGACAGCTCCAATGAATGGATGCATTCCTGATGACAGCATGTCTCTGGAAGGGGAGATGAAACAAACAACACTATTCTGTGTGAGTGTGACCGCTGCAAGAGTGTGTGGTCCACATATTAATGCGTTTGTGCCTCGATCTACTACAGTTTTAACCTCCGCTTCACCGGTTCATTTGATTTCCTGCAGGCGAACATAAACCTTGTTGATCAGCCTGATTTTAAACATGAGGCTGGAGTTGATTGAAGGAAGGTGACAGTGTGTCAGTCATGCTTGGTCTGTCCTGTCAGGATCACTTCTAAACAAAATGCACTCTCAGAGGAGTCACCGGAAAACCCAGCCCCGCAGTGTTATCGATATCGCACAGCAAGCCGCTTGGTAGTTGGAACATCTCCCCCGAGGGCTTGTGAAATGTGTTTCTGCATGTGTGTAACTTGACAGTCCTGCTTCTGTCATCAGTGCACACAGTGTGCCTGTGCGTTCTCCAAGCTGGAATACATTAACACCTCAGTTTGTCAAGTCGTCCTGCATCATCAGGGGGTGGAGTGGGGGTGGGATTACACTCTACAACATTTGTTCCTTTTTGCAATTTTTTTGCTGGTTTATGGTGGAAGGGATTTCTCAAGTGTGTGAATACAATTAGACAGTGCTTCTTAAAACCTATAATCCATATTTTAATATAAATGCATGTTTATGTTAATTCTCTGCGTCTCTGAAATTATGTAATGCTGCTTCAACTCACATTCACGTCCTTAAAGCGCTTACATTTGCTGAGAAAAATCCTCGTGGACACAGATACTGATGCATTTTTTTCAGTATCAAACCAAGTGAATTGCTTGTAATGGATACAGAAAGAACCCGACACCGGCAGTGAAAGCATTATTGCTGTGCAGAGGAACTAAGTGGTATCACGTGGTGTGCACATAATGCAGTGTTGTTTTGCATGCATTAGACTACTGCATACAAAAACAGCAATGACCACAAAGTCAAAGGTGTCGTGAAACATAAGCCAGGTTCCTGTTTAAGCAGAACATATTTTTATATGCGCACCTCAGAGTGCGGTTTGGTTTTCTCCTCCCTTGAACTCCACAGAGCTGCCCTCTCTGATTCAGACCCCCTGCCCTTTCTTTGTTTGACAGCGCTGAAAAGGCTGCTGTCTGCCTGAATAACATCAGCCTCTGTGGGCAGTCGGTTGTACAGGAAGAATATGCAGAATCAGAGAGGGGTAATATCAGCAGGATGTGCAAAGTGGGGCTAAAGGGTAACAGCAGTCATGTTACTGTTGTGTCGCTTTCTGATTTTTTTTTTTTAATTTAACCTTTATTTAACCAGGAAATATCCCTAGAGATTAAGAACCTCTTTTACAAGGGAGTCCTGGCCGAGATAGGCAGCAGCAAATAGAACACACAGTTATAAGATTGTACAGTTACAACACGTATATTTGACACATTTGACGTTAAACAGTTAGTAAAAATAACATGCAGATTAAAAAAAACAAGTGCAAGTAACGGAGTCGGCCTTAAAAGCGCTTAAAGAAATGAACTCAGTGTGTTTCCAGTCTTCCTGTAGCTGATCCCATACATAAGATGCAGAGAAAACAAAAGCCCTTTGACCCAGTTCTGTACAGACCAATGGAACACAAAGCAATATGTGATCATTTGTACGGAGAGAATAAGTATCTGAATTTCTCCTCTCAATTAATGTACAAATGTATGCGGGCAAGAAGCCAAATATTACCTTATACATAAACATATACCAATGGTATAGCGTGTAATGATGTTAAACAGGAGCCTAATTGCACTTTACCAACAAAAAAGTGATCCACATAATGATTTATCTAATGTCAGTGGACGGGTTAAATTCAACATTTAACACTTCATGGGCTTGTGCGCTTATGTGAAAATTAGTGGTGGACTCTGTTGTGTTGCTAACATTAGCCAACTCCACTTTGGGGAGTTAGTGTTGTTATCATACATTCGCGGAAAAAATTATTAGACCACCCTTGTTTTCATTTTAATGCCTGGTGCAACTAAAGGTACATTTGTTTGAACAAATATAATGATAACAACCAAAATAGCTCATAGTAGTTGAATTTCAGATCCATTTAATATGTTTTTTTGATAATAACCAAAGGCACATCAGTTATTACATCTATATCTATGGCATTGTACTGATAAAAACAGTGCTTTGATTCATTCCATGTCTGTTTTAGTCACATGATACACACAGGAGTTAGGACTGAATTGCGTAACAATTGTTTTTGATGACTTTGAATTGTCAATTAATTTTTTCCGCAACTGTAGATTGTATAGATTTTTAACTGGTATTCTTTATTTATTTATTTTTCTTATCATATTGAAGGAAATTCTGAAGCCTGTAGTTTGAGCTTTGGTCATCACTATGTTTCTTTGAGGTGCCAGAAGAGACCATACTTGGACAAACGGGGCGGAGCTACAATAGCACAAGGCATACTACGTTTTTTTCTCACTCCTTTTCGAATATGACTTTTTTTTCATTGTTTTCTTTTTTTTTATGTGTACTATTATTGCTTGCTTCCTTGAATTTTTAATTTTTTTTAAAATATTGTGTTGTATGGGGAGGTTGAGTGGTGGCAGTCAAGAAGCTTGTACCATACCGTAAATCAATAATAAAAAAAAAAATTTAATTAAATGAAAATTATAGGGCCGCTAATGTTATGTGCTAGCGTACTGACTGAATGAGAAACCTCACTGAACACTACACCTGGAAAAAACAAAAAAAAGACTGATGCAGTGTTTTTAGCGATTTAAATTCGTAACATCAGGGCTTTTTGGATCTGCCCCCAGTGGCCATCAGCAGTACTACAACTTTCAAGAAGCTACACCTTTATCTATTGGTGAAGTTATTATTTTTTATACACACAACAGGTCCAATATACATGCACTCAATATGTAGACAGATATCAGGATTGTGGCCTGTCACATATTTGGTGCCTTGCTCAAGGAAGGAAGTGGCTCCTCTCCAGCTCCCAGTCCATATGCACTAATTTGAATGGGATGGGATTTGAACCGGTAACCCTGGTGATGTCACAGTTCCTCTGTTCACTAATTATTTACAACACTAATGACCCCAAAACAACACTTAAACATTAGCTATAAGATCTGAATTGCAATAAAACTTGTTATTCAGTCTGATTTATCAGAAAATTGCGTGTTTTCCTGTTCTTCCTGTATTTATGTGGTAAATACCTTCATAAATACTTGTAAACTGCTTGTGACTGAGTGGCCATGGTGCGTCTGGGTCACAGAAAGTAATCTAGGATGCTATTATGCAAATTAGCCACGCGTTCATGCTGATGCATTGCCTGCATCACCTCCACAAGGATTTGCGTTGCTTGCATATATGATCAGCGTGTTTACTTACTGCTGTTGTGCTGCTTCCTGCCCTATATTCTACATTGAATTAATTGCATAAATGATGAGGTGCTCCGTGATAGATATTAAACTCCATCTGTTAACATGGAAATGGAAATCAAAACAGAAATGCAATCACAATACACGGAAGAAATACGCGTGGCTTTCAGGTTTCGTTCACTGAAATCTTATTTTAACTACCTAACAAACTAACAAAATCACTGACTGATTACTTGAATGTATGAATGAATGAATAAATATGTAAATGAAAAGAAAAATAAATAAATATGTATTAAAGGTAGCAAAAGAACACAAGTTTTTTTACACAAGTAGAAGTACAGATACTTGTCGGAAACTTATATATTGAGGTCCGGGGGAAAAAGTGCAGGATTTGAAATGTACTTAAAAGTACAAAATGTAAAAAAAAAAAAAACCTGTTTGAAGGATAAAACACAAATTCTGACAATACATGTATTTTCATTTTGCTTTGTCTTTTTTCCTCAAATAATTTTCATTTCAAAATACCTGATTTACACTGAGAAATGCAAAATACAGGGGATACTATTGTAATAAATGGTGATAAATTGCCAAAAATTCATTTAGGAACGGCTACAAAAGCAGCACCGGGTCTATATAGTGTATATATATATATATATATCTGTAGTATAGATACCGGGAAACCTTTACTAAGAGGGTTTGAACCTTTCATTTTTCTATCGTTTTTTTATATCATCGAGGGACTTGCAGAAAAAAAAAGAAAACGTATTAAAGATACATAAAGACCACGTACCCTGGACACATTGCTGACCACATCTGAGCTCGCCTTTCATTTGACACATGTGTATTTGTCAGATATTCTCTATGGTACAATACAGGCTTAATTTGTAGTCTTCGAAAGCCTCTTGGAAAGGTCCTCAGGGGTAGGATTATTTCATTTTTCTCTCCTGTATGAAAAGAAGAAATATTCTTTGTGTCTTCTGTATAGGATCCTGGAGCTTCGATAATGGGAACAATCAGAAATAATTTAAATAAATCAGAATATATAGTGAGGCAAAGGTCAGTATGTTGTGGAAAGTGAGAAAAAGCGGGGAGTGGATTCATTTATGGGTGGAACAGCCTGTGACTGTAAAAAAAAAAAAAAAAAAGTCTGAAGAAGTATTCAGAGGGATGCAGGGGAACCGCTGCGTCGGAAAGAACAGTTAGTTACGAAGCAATAAACAAGTAAAGCTGTTGTGAATATATGCAAATATGAAAGAACGTGTGAAAAAAAACGGCTTAAAATTACACTAATAAGGTTAAACATGTCATGTAAACTGTCTGCGTTGCTATGAAAAGATTTTAATACATGATGTGTAAATTAACGCACAATATATGCTTTTTTTTTTTTTTTTTTTTTTTAACTGAAACCCAATCTGGTCTGGAAATATTGTGTAGGGGATTTTTCTTCCACTGACTGAGCAACAAATAGGATGATTTGATTTTTTTTTACCATATACTGTTACTTTATTGTATATATATTTTATTGTATGGTTTACAGACTAACAAGACTATATACTAGGACTGGAAAATTTAAGAGCGGCAGCTAGTGATTTTTTTTTTTTTTTTGTAGATTATTCTATTGATCGTTTTCCTGGATTGAAAAAAAAAAAGGAAAAATCTGAACATGTCTGCAAATGACTTGAATTCAGCAAAAACAACAACCACAATAAGCGTGACAGTAAGATGACGTATTAAAAATCTCAGCTATAACAACAGTATAAAAGCACATATAAAAATAAATACATGTAAAAACAACTTTAGACCTAGCTTTGATTCAGGAAAATTGTAATCAAATATATTTTTTTATTAATCATTTCAGTTCTAAAGTTGACTTTGCTTTATTCTACATATTCACTATTGATATGTAACAATATCATATTATATTGAATGACCAGTGGTGCATTTTCATTTCATTACAAGTTATATGTACAGCACTGTCCGTCATGGGTAGTATTAAAGCAGCCCAATGTGACCAGTAAAATAACAACCTGTAAAGTAGAAAGAAAGTTAAAATGCATTATGAGAATGTAAAACAACCCGAACAATGTACCAACTGATTTATCTTTAAAAAACAAAACCAAAAAAAAAAAAAAAAAGTGCAATTTCAACAATATTATGTCTTATAGTGGATCTACAAATGCAGAAAACATTTATTAACAGAAACTATTTTGTTAAAATTGCGCATATTCTTAAGACATTTCATGTTGTTCATATTTGTTCAGGTTATTCACATTTTATTGTGACGGGATAGTTTGTAGATGTAAACATTTCCATGATGTAATTGAACTTTTTTTCACACTAAACCAAAAAGAAACTTTGCGGTTGTCGACATTAATTTCATTCATTTGACTTTATCACGCTGAATTGTTGTGACCGTTAATATTTTTAGTGTAATTTTTGCACAAATTGGACCATTTGGCTCGTTTTGGCCTTTATCGGGCAAGTGATCATATTTGGTCATTTCCTCTAACGTTAAATACGGGGCCAATCTCGTGTCTCGGTGGGGTCAAGAAGCACGCTACAATGATTCATAGTGATTTTATAGACATTTTCAAGCTTTAAACAGTGAATATGAGTGTTTTTTGTAAGCTTATGACCTTATAATAGTAGTTTTATTGCATGTATTTACTTTTTGGAAAGTTCTGTCGGATATTTTAGGGCAAAAGGAGGGAGTATTTTTGGAAGCGGATCCCATCAAGGCCAAGAGTCTTGACTTGTAGCTTCATTTCAGACAATAAATTAACATGTGATTTTTTTTTTTTTATCCGGACCTATTGCTACACAGGAATTCTGAATCCTACAAATCCAACAAATAGCGTCTCTTTTTTAGACAATCGCCATCTGCTGCAGCCAACCCGTTCCAGTCTTCACACTTTCCAGCTCATAAAACAGGATTTTCTGTTAAATATTTCAGTGTTTGCTTTGACACAAACTGTTAAATTCCGTGTACACTAATGCTCCGGAAAGCTAATGAAGAGCTTGTATTAGATTTTCCGCAGCAGTCTGTAATTCAATCAGCACCTCACGCACGCATATTGCTAACCGGTCTGTAAATAATTTAAGAAAGCAAACGTACAGCAACTATCTGTGGATCACACACACTAAATTAATAACCGTCTGGTGAGAGGTTTAGTATGTTGTAATATATTTGGCAGGACCAGTAATTATAAAACTAGGCCATATTGCAATGGGAGATAATTAACGTTAGTCCGTCCCTGAGAGGTTTTTGTAGAGTGGGGGAGGCTTTGACACAGCCTATTCAATTATGTCCTTCCCTGTGGGTGCGGAAACCCAGAATATAGAATATCTAAATTAGGCACATGACAAATCTCTCAGTGAATCAGATGGAGCAGGTCATGGATGGCAAGGTGGCCAGCAAGTTGTGGGAGCAAATCATATTTGCAGTTAGATATATGTAGAAACCAAGTTATTAAGACTTTTTTCTGGAATAAGGTGAGAAATACACCCACCTAGACTTTTTTTTTTTTTTTTTGAGTCGGGCGTTATTACCAGGCACCGATAGAAAAGTGGAATCTTTTACTATCATATTTTTATTCTACAAGCCCTCAACATTACTTGGAAGGTATTTATATAATGTTTTTTTTTTTTTTTTTTTCATTTATCACATCCCTATTACTGAAGATGAGGAATTACTGTATATATGAAAATCAATTAATGACTTTCTGGAAATTGTGTATGGATTTTTTACTAAATGTGTGGAACTAATTGCATTGGAAAGTCCTACAATGTCATGATTGCATTTTTTTTTTTTTTTTTTATGAATTCTGGCTTTGCAAATGATGCTCATAATTTGATGGGATTTAATAAGGACACAATTATAGATAAAATGTTAGTTGTAGTATTTACACCTGAAATGTTGGCACTAGAAAAATTATGGCTGGATTCGCTTTACGTTTGTTTTTTTTTATTTTACGGTGTTTTATTCTACCCTACTTACCGTTTACATATTCTATTTAAAATTATATTCTTTATCTTTCTTTTGCTGCAAACCTAGACCTGGGTAACGATATTTGGTTCTGTAATGTCCCATTGATCCAATGACAATAAAACTGAGACTGAGTCTGAAATGGATTGAACACAAGATGCAGTTTATAGTCGAAAAAGACAAGAAAAGGCAGTTATGTATAAGTAGGTGGTCAAGAGTATAGAAATATATTGAAAAATTATGACAGCACGTGTTAAATGAAACCATCGTATTAACATGCCTGATGATAACATCAATGTAGAACGCGTCCAACACATTAAATGATGGCAAGTTGGCGGAAATAAAAATCCAACTGTCACCGCAAGTAGGTTCCACTGAATTTAATTATCCTCAATGGTCAATGAAGGGATACGCAGCCTCTCAGTTAAGGTGTAGTTAAATATCATACAGTCCTTTTTCCTGCAACAAGCTGCAGGAGATGGGCTATAAAATATGTCCAGACTCCCGTATCTAGCACATCATAGGCAAAGAAATGGGTCACGTATATCAACACGGGAATTCAAGACAACACATTTGACCCTCTATGCGTAGCCCTTTCAACACCTGCACATTGGATATCTGGCTAAAAATAATAAGAATGTCACTGGAGAGGTGGCTCTGTGGGAAAAAAAAAGGTACCGCGTACTACGAATACAAGCAAAAGTAGCCGTATAAACAGCAAAATAGGCTAATTATACGAAGTGTTGAAAGTGTGTCCGATACTTGTAGTGGGAAATGTGAAATACTGTCCATTCGCTTTTTTTTTTATTTATTTTTTATCAGAGTGGTGCTCCACCCCTTTTACTTGAAGAGTGAACTCATTAAAATCTGTAATTTGTTGGCGAGTGATGTATTGATTGGAGATTTCTTCTTCCTTTTACTACAAACCTGATTGGAAGGTCTGAATTTGCGATATTTTGGCCGTCAAATTCTGCTCTATTACGTACATGCCACATGCAAACAATTGTAGGAAGAAACTGCTTAATATACCTTTTAGATATTAGATTAAAAGCCCAATTTGGGGCAATAATAACTTTGTTCCAGGCAGAAATAACAAGGGCTTTAAAATGTGGGAAGACTTCTAGCTTTTGAATAATTGGTGACGAAATTGAACATCCCTCGTAAACATTTTTTTTTAATAAATATTTGCAGCTAAGGGATTTTATCAGGTCTTATCAAAGCAACTTTACAATCAACCAATCAATCAAAACTCCTTAAAGCAAAAGTATGATTTCCGAAATGGACGATTTGCTAAATGTCAGTCTTCTGTTTCTAAATTTAATGCTTGGAAAACTGATTTTACACGAGGAGGTAACTATGGAACAATGGAAGAAAACCTGATGGGCAATACACCTCTATAACCGCTGCAATTTAACCGGCTAACCAGAGTTTATTTTACACCAGAAAAGTTTCACAAATTTAATCCATAGATCCTAGATGTCTGTAATAGATGCAGAAGACAAAAGGTGTTTGTGGTTATGTCTAAAAAAAATCAAGGAATTTTGGGGAGAAGTTAGAGGTATGTTACAGGAGACGTGAAACTAGGGCTGGAATCCGAGTTTTTTTATTTTTTTTATTAGGATTATACCCTGAAGAAATTAACATACATCGCTATGAGAAAATCCTGGGACTATTAAAAGCAAACAGAGTGATCGCTCTGTCATGGAAAGAAATGGGCAAACCAAGCATCGCAAAACGGCTCAAAGAATTGTCTTTATGTGTACCAGCGGAAACAAAATCATATACACTTTAAAAGACGTTTTTGAAAAAGTGTTTCATTAATTATATTAAGAACAAAGATTTGACTGATCCGTTGCGAGTATCTGGGACATCGTACTTATTCCCTGAACAGGTCCACAATCATATCATATGCTTTATTCTGAAAATACTACTCATCATCTGGAAGGATTCAAAGGCTAATTTTAAATGTACCTTTTTCGTCTGTTTGATTGTTTATATGGTAATTTTTTTTTGTATATAAATAGCCCGTAAAAATCCAAATAAATATAATATTGCAGGAAAAAAAAAGTACAGTACAGAAGAGTGATTGTCAACTGGTGGGTCACGACCCTAAAGTGGGCAAAAAAATAATGTTAGCGAACAAATCCTGCGCTTTATTTTGACGGAGCCCATTTCGTGGTCCTCAACAGTACGTGGCTGTAATGCTAATTTAACACCATGCATTTCACCGCATGAAACGAAACCCAAAACGTTCTGTTCAAATCATAGCGAAACTCAGGTACGACAACGACTGCAACGCGTTTAATTCTTGAATAAGTGACGGAATGCACTTTTAATTTTTAACCGAGTGTACGTGTTTGATTTTTTTTTGGTTAAAATTTACACAATTTAGTGTTAAACGGAATATTTCCATATTTAGCATCATCACCTGCTGGTCAATTTGGTTTGTCATAAAACGTATCTTCTGTGTTGACGTACTGCGATATTCTGTATTAACTCAGGTTCAAAACACACTTTATTAAATACATCT
>JAPTYQ010000016.1:29462990-29474593 GCA_029814465.1 Ostorhinchus cyanosoma | reverse complement strand
AGATGACAAACTGTATTTTACACCAATTATTTACATGTATTGATAGAATTAGTGGATCAACAGTTTAGATCAGTAGAAGCTTTTGGTGGATGTTTGGCTCTTTATGGGTTGACAATATTATGCCTCATTATTTACAGGTTTTTCTGCTGCTGTTTTACTGGTCTGACCCCCTGCAGATCAAATTGGTCTGTACATGGCCCCTGAACTAAAATAAGCTCGACACCCTTGACTGTTAACATCCTCTGTGTAATTTTTACACTCTGCAAATTCATCAGATTGGAAGCCTCGGTGGGCCACTTTTAGTCGATCTAGAGTAAATATAATAATGACAGTAAATAAAATACTTGAAAATTCAAGCACCCACTTAAAATAATTAACATAATGGTAGACAAAAAATGGTTTGCCCTTTATAAGATATGGGTCTTTTCTCTGTGTGAAGCATCTGCATCTTTATTTGCATTATTTTTTTTTATTTTTTTTTTAACTCCTAATGAATGAACTTTGCACACATCCCCACTTAACCACAGATAGACTCAGCTTTAAACAATCAGACAGTCATCACGTAGAGGATGAACACTGAGGTTAGTCGCTGCAGGATGCTATTCACTGCCTGATTAAACTGGGAAGCAGCAGTTTCAGATTTGGACCCTATTGTGAAAACTGTTTCCTGCTTTTGGGAAATCACTGATTACCCCCCTCTCTTCCCAATAATAGCTTAATAACAGCTTGATTCAAAAATAAAAAAAACTCTGCCCAGTGAAAATCCTCAGCTTTGTATCTATTTTTTACCAGCAGATGCGTGGCCATGATGTTCAGAATGACTCTTCTCAACCATTATGTGATCCCAAATTTGTGCAGATGGTGTTTTATGTGATTTTTATTATGTTTTTTTTATGGCTCTAGAAAATCAAAACCACTGTTTGTTGTTTGTTTTTTATAAAATCTTTCGAATGTAGTGTATACAGATGCTTTCACAGCTCATTTTTCTAAAAAAAAAAAAAAAAAAAAAAAAGAGGCCACTTTTGCATTTACAGAGGTTTTTTTTTTTTTTTGCACTCTGCTTCAAGATAAACCACACCGAACAGAAGTGAGACAAAAATTCTACCTTTCGGTCGACCATCAAGCCATCTCTCTATAACCCCCTCTCCATATTTACCTGCCCCTTTGTGTGCATGGTTTGTGATTTGCTGCTACAAAAAGCTTTCAATGAAATTCCATCTCAAGTCAAATAGAAAAAGTGGTTTGATGAAGCAGAAGTAGGATGCTAAGACCCATTTTCACTCAATCCAACAAAGCAGAAATCATTCAAATTCATAAATAATCACATGCTTCACAATCCATCTGTTTAAGTGCCTGAAAAGTATAGAAATTACAACCCAAGATATGCGAGTTTTGAAGCTTTTATTAAATCTCTTCAAGCGTTAAACCTTCAGCAGTTTCAAAAGTTAAAGCAAATATTAAAAGCATTGTATCTAATATCTTTGCAGGATGCACTGTGGCATCACATGAATTTCTTTTTTTTCTTTCTTTTTTTTTTTTTAGCATTACATTAAAATTACCCGTCAATTTTAATAATATTATATTAGACTGTTTGTCCCAAGCTCCCAAAGCTCATCCATCATAGAAATAAACGAGGCACCATATTTGATACCACAGACGTCCGAACAACTCTGTCAGACGTTAACACCCAGACACACACACACAAAGAGACACTTGGCAAAGCAAACTGACATTTTCGTAATGATACGCAGATTAATTAACATTCAGAAGAAAGTGATTTTTAAAAATAATCGCAACAACATCGATAATATGCTGATTTCATCTTGGGAACAGGTGTCGCTCTTTGACACATCATTAATCAATCAAAACTTAACAATGAACTCTCGGCGTTGCTGGTCACGACCTCTGACCTCACCCATGAACATGTATTTAAGAGAGACTGATGAGGCCCGGACCCTGCTGGACCAAATTCAGATCAACTAATGAGCCAAAACTGTCACCAAACACTCCCCACAGTCTGACGGATGTGTGTGCAGACATATTTAGTTGTTGCAGCACTGAACATGGTCGCTGTGGTTTATTTTCAGAAGAAACCACAATTATTTCCTCTTCGCCTGCAAAGTGTTTAAACTTTGAGTCCCTAATAGATTCATTCATTACTCTTGTGGAAGGTAATTGAACTGAAAATGAAATTGAACGTTTTTAAAGAAAATTATTTAGCACTTTTGCAAAAATAAATGAGTGATCGGGACCCACTTGAAGACTTAAATATTATTCTCCAGACACATTCATTTATCATTCGCAGTTTCCAAGCAAAGTGGACAAAGTGTGCCCACTTGTTTCCTCCTCTTCTATCCTCTTCTGGGCTTTTTGTTTCTAAAGGGGTTCCGCAGAGATCAACTCTGGGTCCACTGTTGTCCTCAATTTATTTGAATAATCTGTGTAAAATCTTATAAGTGCTGCTTTCCATTTCTTTGCTGATGACATAGTAATCTACTTTTCATCCCCTTCCACAAACTCTCATCTTCAAGTTTAGATTAGATTCGATTAGACTAGATTAGATTAGATTAGATTAGATTAGATTAGATTAGATTAGATTAGATTTGATTAGATACGTTCCTGATCTCTTTGGTAGAGCTCTCAGGAAATGAATCTTCCAGTAGCAGCACAACACCGAATGTATAAGCAGGGTGCGATTTGTTTGGGGGGGTCAACCCCTCCCCTCCGGTTTTTACATCCCTACTTCTGCTCAATGCTGAAACCAAACAACTGAAATAACAGGCAGGTTGTGACTGTTTTCTTACTCCTATATCTTACATCACTGGCACTAATTTTCACCTGAACCAAACTGTCGACAGTCTTAGAATTCGCGAACATCCCCCTACACTGGGGCGCCATAAAGGAGGGGGAAACGTGACAAATTCATGGGGCCCAGCATCTGTGTGTCCAGTGGATACACGTCAGAAGCTGCGAAAATTTCGTCTAAGATCCGCTGTATAATAGAGGAATAGAGCCTGGGAGTTGCATCTTGAAAGTACGAAAAGTTTCACTTTCATTTCGCATTAGTTATGTTAGTTATGGACTCTGCACCCCCACGGAAAACAACAACTCAGTTTTTTGGACAAATCATACCCTGCATATAAGAAATATTTCAAGACAAAAAGGAAAGAAAATAGCAATAACAATGACAAAAAAGCTGCTTTCGATGTTTGTCACCAATTTTTCTTCAAATCTGGAAAACCCGAGTAATAGCATAAGTCTCATGAATCCGTTAGTCTTTCTGCGATTACGCACCTGAATCACTTCCTTCACGGTGAAGAACTTCAGAGTGTCCTCCAGCGCAAATAGTCTGTTTACGTACCAAACCGAAACCTAAACGAAACCATCACTCGGGTTTTATCGGAATTCCAGCAGCTGCATTGTGGCCGCAGCGGCAACAAACACGGAAACGGCTTCATTGCTTCTTGCTACTGCAGCTGCATGGAGTTCCGAAAAAAACAGAGTGATGGTTTTGTTTAGGTTTTGGTTTGGTACGTAAACCAAACAAACTGCTCACTCAGGTTGGTGGTGACAAACATCAGCCACAGCTTCAGTGATAAGACCAACTTTCTAACCTTTGTGTGATTACATTGATGTAGTCTTTCTGAATGCACCTGAACAGTAAATAAAGACATTGAATCCAGTTTACCACTCTGTATTCTGTTGCCAAGTCTCCTTCTTTGTTTGTCCACAGACTCTCACATTGGTTGGCATTTACTTGTTCTATACTTTTATCTATTCTTGGGCTGACACCATTTTATCTTTGCACGTACATATATAAAACCCAAAACCAATATAATCTGAGCTCATACTTACGACCCTCAAGTGGGAATTCCCCGAGTCAAAACGGAGATTGGTAAAACATCCTCTTCATGGAAAGATTAACAGAAAAACACAAGGGAATTTATGTCTATTTTAAAGGAATGAGAAAATAATACTCTTGCGCTGATATGGTTGTTGAAGTCATATTTCATTTATCTTGGTGTCCTCCTGTATATCAACTACATATTGTTTTTATTTATCTATTTGTAGCATATGAAAATTGCTTGGTATTGTGTCTTAATCTCTTCAAAATATGTCAATGCTGCTGTTTTGGCCAAGTCAGTCACGGAAAGGAGAGAGGCTATACAGGAAAAATAATTCATCTTTACAGTTAAAAGAAAATCTAGTCAGTGAAAAACCTCTGTATAGCCTGAAATGTGTTCTGTTTTATGCATTGATATCTGTGGTATAAAGTATATTATCGGTTCCTATTCAGCGCGCACAGTACTGCTGTTCCTGTTTTCAAGGTTATACATCTAAGAAGTGTTCGTGTACTTATGTGAAGTTTGTGTTCGAGTCTGTTTTGTGCCAGTAGTTGAGGCAGAAACCACAGTGTGGGTGGGCTCGGAGAAAATGTCAAAACAAGTAAAATAGGCTAAAATACCACATCAGTTATTAAAGGATCAGACGCCTACATCCTTCTTTTGTCATATACAGTTCCGTTACAGATAAAGCAATTAATACAAATGTAGAAGAACATTCATGAAATATACTGTACATGCGTTTTGAGTGTAACAGTGCACAGCTTCCATGGAAGAACACTATGCAACGTTGGATTAACACTGTTGAAATGTGAAAGTTTGTCATTGTAGTGTGAAATCACAGATTCGCACAGCTGACAGATACAACACCATCATTAATCATTTAACAATAATCAATAAAGGCATCCGTGTTCCGTAGTGTTATGGCAGTAGTCTTTCACATGTCTGTTGTAGCAGCCACATACACCACAAACACAAAGAGGAAGAGACACAGACAGGACTGAAACATCATCTATAACCACTAGACATTACCTAAAGCAATAATAACAAAACTAGACGTGCACATTTCCTGAAGGGAATATAATCCATGTGCTTGTCTCTTGCCAGATTCATAGACTTGTAGCTAGGTATGTCAAAGTAAGAAATAATACCAAAGAAGGACTGTTTATAAAGTACTGCATATATTTGGATGAGAGTTGTGTTGTTCTACATTGCATTTGTTATCATATAAGATATTTATGACAAAAAATATTTGCTATAACTGAAAAAGCACAACAGAAAATAGAAAAAATAAGGGTCAGCTGAATTATTGTGTTTTTCATAATCTACATTTACAAATCACATAAGATTAACAGCAGAATTTGCAATCTGCATTGAAATGGTTAAAGTAATGTGTGACATTTTCCATAAACACACAGACACACACACACACACACACACACACACACACACACACAACTCATGGACAGAGATCGCAAATTAGGCAAGTAACAAAACAAATTTGCATAAAAACCATGAAAAATATCGAACCAATAAAAGGGCTTCGCTCTCATTGGCTGACGTTTGGTGACACTGCTTACTCATTGGCTGACATTCTGTGATTGCATGCAAGCACACGGAAAATAAGCAGCAGGTGCCCGCAAAGGTCATATGACCTTATTTTTGATGATAATAGTGATTAGAGAAGAAAAGAAAAGAAGGAGGTTTATGTTATTATTTCATTACCGTTCATTTTCAGTCATCTCTCGTTCAGAGGAGAGCAGGGACACAGTTCAGTTTGTATGGCACCACTGATGCCCTGATTCTGTTTTATCCAACAGTTGAAACGACTCTTTCAACAGCACAGCTTGTTATTGTAGTGTCATTCATTTTAGGAAATCTCACTGGGACAGGACTCAAGTACCTCAACAAGTGAAAGACAGTCTCTGTCCACTGAATTCACTTCCTCCTGCCCCTCACAACATCTTTTTGGCATTATTCTCAAAAACCATCAGGTAGTGGATAAGAGGATTCTGTCCCACTGTGGACTTCACAACAGCAGGGGTGGGTTACAATACTCTAATTATGGCATTGTCAACCCCAAAATCTAGTCTATCGTCCTTGACATTGTATGATATTGTAAAATAACAGGAAGCTGATAAAGCTGGGATAAATAAAGTCTGTCGTGACGCGATGACGTGTGTCATTATTTCATATATATGTAAATCTGAAACCCAGTGCACTGGTACCATACCCAATTCCAACTGGGTAGAGGTGATACCAACAGCTGAAATGCAGCAGAATCTGACCTCTGTCTCTTTTTTCTACATTAATGAGAACAGTCACAATTGGGGATGGGAACTGATAAGAATGCAATGATTCCGTTTCAATTATTGATTTTGCTTATCGATCCAATTCATTATCGATTCTCATTGGGTGAGGGAATAAAAGAGTACAAACAGGTTGGTTTGCATTAACTGTCTTTTATATTTCCATCTCTGCACAGAGAATATAAAATATACAGTATGCACAAATAATTATAACAGATGATGCTGGGCCGGTTCGGGGGAGTCGCACCATATGACCATACAAAGTGAAAGGGAAACTTGAGATGCTTTACTAATTCCTCTATGTCTCCTGCTGTTGTGCACCACATTTTTCTTTTCCCTACCTTCTGAAAATGGGCCCGGATGACACCCTGGTGTTTACTCTGCCACTAGATTCACAAGCATCGTTAAGCAGCGTATCAAACACATGACATTCCCGTAAATGAATTTCATGCTGTGTGGACAAATGTCTGATCATATTGGAGGTATTTCCCTCCTTTGAATAAATGGAAGCTTTGTAAGTGTTACAAGTGGCCCTGGTGTCATCTTTTCAAGTGAAATATAGCCATAAAAGAGCATTTCTGCCTCGATGCCATGTTGGCTACGTTCTGAACCAAAACAATGAAGCGTAACTGTGGCTTCATTACGCATTCGCAACAAAGGTAGAGTCAATAAGCAGAATCCTTAAGCAGGTAGGCAAACGATTCTAAGGAATTGAGCTACTGGGAACCGGTTCTCAAAAAGAATCGGTTTTCGATTCCCATTCCTAGTCACAATAACCTGATCTCTATCCAGATTCCATGGGTTCGGACTTTACATGAAACGCTTTCAGTTGACTTCTCTAATGCTTTTTCCTTTGGTTTTCAGCAGCAGCGAGCAGCACAAGCTACTGTTAGCAGAACAATACAGGCAACTGAAATTAAAAAAACAAAACCTTTCAGCACAAAACAGACTCCAACACAAGCTTTATTTAGTCTAAGTCGACAGCGATGAGCAGAATGTTACATATTGAAGCTGAAATGTGTTTTTATGTGGATTCTGTGATTGGCATGACACCTGCCCAGGGACTGTCACTGAACATTAGCCAGTTTATCTAAACTGGCCTGTTTACAGGAATGTCTATTAATATGCACTGCTCCTCAAACTTTAAACTGTCAAATTAAATATAATAAAATATTAAGAGAGTGATGCTGAATATGTAAGACTCTGGCCAAAGCCAAAGACAGATAGGTGGGTGATGTTGTGTGGATGACAGACCAACTGGCACACGATATCACTAAGAAAGAGCCATCTGGCACTAAGGATCACAACAATCCTGACTGCATTCACTTGAGCCCAGAGGAAGGCAGAAGTAACTGAACAGAACAAGGTTATTTCTTTTTGTATTACCTTGGCTGAGTTAAACACGTAAATGAATAGTCATGGAAGCAGACACACATACACGACCACCGTAGTGAAAGCAGGTGACCTTGTGCTCTTGTGGTACAGCAGTCTCCATGGTGATGCACCTGAAATGCTAACAAGACGCGATGCAGCTTTCATAGTCTTTGTGGCTTATAACTCAGTGATAAAATGGGATAATTGTTCATGTCTGGATATAAAGGAATAGCTTTCTGCAGGAATCCATTAAAAGACGAGTGAATTCAACACATATTGTGAAGCAAGCAGCGGAAAAAAAAAAAATTATGAAAAGAGAAAATCGACATCAAAATAAATATTTGTCTTTGAGAATCAGAAAAAAAAGCACTTCAGACAGGTGATATCGTTTTGTATTCTCAGTACTTAATAGTCCTGGTACTGCCATGTAATCCTCTCTCATATCCACCTCCTATTCTAAGTTTAGCCCACATACAGCCTGAAGTCAATTAGCTTCACGAGCTGTGAAGTAGTAAGAGCTGGAGGGTTAAAGGTGTGAAGTGAAGGAATCGTGTGTGTTCACCAGTTTCCGTGCAAAGGCTGGTGGCTGGCTGCCAGCGGGGTTGTTTATGCTCTGTAGCCATCGATCCATTTTCCAGCCCAGATGGCTGTGATTGCTTAAGGAGGGGGAGATATGAGATGAGCGCTACCTGACAAGGATTATAATCAAATCTGTCTTCATGTGCTGTTATTTTTTGAACATCACAGACTCTGACACGTCATAATTTGTTCTGTATAAACATGATCAAATATGGACACGATTCACATCCTAGCGTACTGTTGACCTCTTCATCTTTTCTCTCCCTAGTCAATATAATAAACAACTCACGGTTAAAGGTTGAATATGTTCGACTGTTGCATGCTTTTGTGTTGCCGCTACAACAGAAGAGGTGCTGAAGAACTGGGTAGAAATATGAGGATTTAAAAAAAACAAAAACAACCAAAACAAACCCTGCTCCTCACCGATGGGTAAGTCATGCAGCTTTAAAGGTCATGCCAGTGTGGAAGTATTTTTAACCCTTTATAGTTCACTCATATCGTCAACATTTCAATCTTAATGTGTTATTGGAGGACATAACAGGATTTTATTACTTTTGTGAAATGTTTCAACATGTTTTCTTTTTATATAGAAAATCAAGGTCAGTGAAGTTACAATATTTGGTTGTTAACCTGTAAGTGGCAAAAAAATATACAAGAAAAACACATGTAAGGTAAAAAGAACATGTATTTGAGAACATTAGACCCATATAAGTACTAATCCAGACCCCTGTCCACATCCATATGATCCCTTTGAACATCATTCCTTACATTAGTACCATTATTTACTATTACCATTAGTACCATTACTTAGAGGCAGCTGGTTCGAATCCTGTCTATGACTGTTCACATGTCGAAGTGTCCTTGGGCAAGACACTGAACCTAAATTGCTCCCAATAGGTCTGGAAGCACCTTGCATGGCCGGAAGGTGTGAGTGTGAGCGTGAATGGGTGAATGTGAGGCTTTCTAAAGCACTTTGAGTCTATTGAAGGTGGAAAAGTGCTGTATAAGTGCCGTCCATTTACTATTTCCTCCACGGTCCACTCACTGTTCCTGCAGAGGTGAACCTTACAGACCCTGGAGAACACGTTGGACCTGAGATTGTTGCCTCATTGTCCTCTCTAGAACTGCTGCTGCCACTGTCTGGTAATGTATTCAGAAATGACCAAAACTAGTCACTTGCCCGATAAAGGGTTAAAAATCAAAAGTACCTGTTCTACCTGTTGTGTCTGACTCCCATACGCTTTCACTGAACTTCTCTTTTTTTTTTTTTAATACTGACCCACAGTTTTCTCCAGGAGTCACTCTGGCCTCATTTATTTGCTTTGGATTCTAAAAAAATAAATAATCCCAGAAACCCTTTTGTAAATTAACCAGATTTTAACTCCACTAGAAGGTTTTGACATGGATGATTTGGACTTTTGCAGCCCTCCTGTAGTTGTCTTCAATGCATTATGCTAATAAGTAACAAAACAGTTGATGATTTTGTTGTTGTTGTTGTTGTTTGTTGTTTACCATCACAAACCTTGGGGTGAAAGTGAATGCCGATCTGTATTTTTTATTCTTTTACTTGGATTTTATTTTATTCGTCTGTACAGTTTCTATGTCTTTTAAACTTTTCTGTATTTTATTCTTTCGTTTTGTTTTGTTTCCTGTGCAGCACTTTGGTCCACTGTGGTTGTTTTAAAGTGCTTTTACAAATAAAGTTGGATTTATTTGTTTATTTTGAGTATTCACAGAATCCATCCATCCAAAAAAAAAAAAAAAAAAAAGGGGGAATTCCAAAATCATTCATTTACACTCAAAACGGAGTGTAAATGAATCCCATCATCAAATAACTTAACATATTCACGTATTAAATACTCACTCCTGTCCTTCAACTTCAAGCCAGAATAATTAAACAAAAATGCAAAAATAGGTTCAAACCAATTTAGAGTCGACGCATTTGACATTATTTACATTATAGAACCAAAATGTGCGTGAAAAATGGAAACAAAGTACATTCCTGATGGTGTTACCACGGGTGACAGTTAACAGTGAACTTTTCATAAGTGTTTCATGAAGTGGATCCTTTTACCAATGATAATTACACTACAAATGCAAGAATCCAGGCTTTAGATGTGACCATGTCATAGCCTTGAGGTCCTCAGCGGAGACAGAGTCTGATCTGTTTGGACAGAGTCCTAAGGGAGATGTGTCACAGTTCCCTGAATAAACAACTAATTAAGGAAAACTGTTGGTTCCATAACAAATTCTGTGAAGATCTTTAACATCTTATCCAAAGACGAGCAGATTGCAGACCCACTTGATAAGATCATTACATTAAAAAAAAAAAAAAGATCATTTTGAGAGATAATTGACAGTTTGAAGTTTTTTTTTTTCTTCTTTTTTTAGTCAGTCACATTAAAATCACGATCTCATTTGCAAGAGACCTGAGTGCATTATATATAAAATGGATTCAGTCAAAGTGTTGCAACAGTAGAGGCTCATTTACAGCAGTCTGTTATAAAGTCAAACCACAGGGTAAAACACATTTGCCTTTTTACACGTCTTTTCATCGTTATATCATCAAAACTAATGGTAAAAATAACTAAACATACTTATAGTCAACAAATTACCACTTCCATCCTACATATCTACTGTAATTGCTTCTATATTCAATTTGCTGCTGCGTCTATAAAACACATCCAGTGGTCATTCTATCACTTTCCTTGTAATGATAAAGAACAGAGGAAATTAATGGTGCTATAAAAAGTTACGAGTTTTAATCAAAGGAGAAAAAAATTGTTAATGTGTTACTAAGGTCCCACTACATCTTTATGATTCCCCTGATATAGAATAAGGCTTTTATGAGGTGTTTTGCTTCCTTACACTTGATTTTTCATTTAATCTTGGTTCAATCTGTGCTGTTCAGATCAGAAGAAGGTCAACAAAGTGAGGATTTAAGCCGACACAGAACTGAGCGCAAAGTGAAGTGATGCACTGGATCTTAACCCATAAAGACCAGTACTACATTTGTGGCAGTTCCTAAATTATTTTTTATCTATATGTAACATTTCTTAAGTAATTCATCACCATTTATTATTATATTATTCTCTGTATTTTGCATTTTTTTTACAGTGAAAATTAGGTGTTTTCCTATATTTAATTCACTGTCTCTATACGTCAGCCCTTTGATGAACTGGTGACATGTCCAGGATAAACCCCGCCTTCGCCCATAAGTAGCTGGGATTGGCTCCAGTGACCCATGTGACCCTGGTGAGGATAAAGGGGGTTCAGAAAATGAATGAATGAATGAATAATTCATTGAGGGATATTATATCAAAAACAGAGAAAACTGAAGAAAAAAAAGACTTTTTCAGCAAAATTTAATATAAATTGAATAAAAACCCAGTGTTTCCAGCTATTGTCATTGATCCAACTCTATGGGTTTTACTGGCGAATCAATGTTGTAGAAGATGACGGTGTTTCCATGGTAACTACGGAGCCTCTGAACGTCCAA
>JAPTYQ010000016.1:29448586-29462296 GCA_029814465.1 Ostorhinchus cyanosoma | reverse complement strand
TCCATGGTAACTACGGAGCCTCTGAACGTCCAAATGGATCATATCTGATGACCACGAAAAGACGACAAACTGCATTTAACACCAATTATTTCAAAGTATTGACAGGTTTAGTTTAGGTTCAGAAGTTATTAAACATTTTTGAGCAGTAGTAGATCAGTTTGGGGTTTTAAGGGTTAAAATCATAATTGATTGCAGGTAAAACGATGATTATGAAAAAGTGGAATAAAAAATATGATATTTAAGTGAAATAATTTCTTCTATTCTCCTCTGAACTGTAATGCTCCATTATAGTGAGACATTATGATAAACAAGTTCTACTGTTTTACATTGCTCGGACCTGAAGTGAGTTGTATGTTTCCATGACGACAGACTTAACAACCAGATTGAATCTTTAACCTCTTAACCCAGAAAGACTCAAACAGCCACTGGCGACCAAAACCATCGACTGACCTAAACTATTAAACACCTGTTGATCCACTAATCCACTAACCCTCAATACATGTAAATAATTGGTATAAAATTCAGTTTGTCGTCTTTTCATGGTCATCAGATTTAAGCCGTTACCGTGGAAACGCCATCATCTTCTACAACATTGTTTCACTAGTCAATGACAGTGGATGGGGACACTTATTTTATATTCAGTTAATGATATATTTTGTTGAAAAAGTCCCGTTTTCTTCATTGTTCTGTGTTTCTGATATAATAACGCCCACATTTTAATCTCAGCTTTCATGGATATTTACATGATCACGAAATTAAAAAATGGAAAAATACATGATTTTGACTGAAAAAGCACAAAATACAAAAGTTAATATTATAATAAATGGTGTATAAATCACTTAAGAAAGGTTAGATAGAGGAGGAAAAATAATAATTTGCAGACTGCCATGAAAGTAGCACTGGGTCTTTTATGGGTTAAGACATGAACCAAATTGAATACTGAAGCATGAGTACTTGTAAGACAAATTGTCATGATTTAATTGTAGAGTATTTACCTCACGAGTGCAACCCTCACTGCTTTACATCTGTAGTTTGATGTAAGCTTTAACCTCATATCGTAGTCAAAATGTCATTTAGAAATGCCATCCGTCAGTGATGTTCATCTCCAACTCCAACCTTTAGGAAAAAAAAAAAAAAAAAGGTCTCGGCTGTTGATATGATATTATAGAATGACCCTCAAACTCGTCTCAACGTCCTGTGATTTACCGAGACGTAGGACGGAGAGGATTGCACATGAAATATTCAGTGACTGTCGGATTAAAGGGTTTTCGCAGAACGGAATAATAATTAATCATGTCCCTTTGTCAGATACATTTCATGGGCGATCGTCAAGAGGTGATCATGCAAAACTTAAATGGTTTTGTTCTTTAAATCTTTAAATACGCTGGCCCACATATGACATAACAAACGCTGCAGCCTCCATTAAGATAAATCACCTATAAACAGCTTTACCACAAATGCATTTTCTCTGACTGTTTGTGACTTTTATTATTCAATTTACTATGCTTTTTTTTTTTTTTTTTTTCCACCAACACATACACAAATATAGGCTTCTGCTGCCAGCACCGAGGCGTATTTTCACCGTTTATTCCCACGAAACTTTCTCCCGATATCCCGTAGATTTAAATATCTCTCTGTGCAACGAAAGGCTGTGACGGGAATTTCAATGAATTTATTATGTGGAACTTGTTACTAATGCAATTCTTGTGTGCACTGACCAAGCAACACAACACAACACATCTCAAACCAATTTCAAAGTGTTTGTTCTTGAGTGTCAACTAATTTGTGCTGGAGTTTCTTCATCTCGTGATAAAGCTAAAAGCTGGCATCTTTTCCGGGATGTGAGATCACTCTGAAATTGTTTGCTGGATGCATTTGCCAGTAATGGGTGAATAAACATGATAGGAGTGAGCGGAATGACAATAGATAAGTACCGAAGTTGGCACGAAATGTTTTCACTGAAGTGTAAGGTAGGAGAGAGAAACCCATAGACTGTTACTAATTACAATTTAATGTGTTTTTAATTCCAGTATTCAAATAGTGGTACTTTTTTTTTCAGATTTTACTCCTTTTTCTCATTTATTCAGCACATATTCATATATGCAGCACATTTATGACGCTCACTATCTATGTTTATACATACCTGAGTTACTTTATATAGACATACATGCATATACTGTGGTGTTTTTTTGCCGTATTGCATTATGGGTATTGGATAATTTGCATAATTGTTTCCTATTTTATGTGCAGGGGGTTCAGTGAGGTTGATGTTGCATTTGTGTGAATTAGGTTAATGTATGTAGGATGATTTTTATGTTTATTTTTTTAATTTATTAATCTACACCATGACTTTCATAGGCCCAGTAACGCCTTCCCTGTTCATCTGCAATTGTAATTTGTCATATTCTGTTAATTTAACCTTTGCACTTTTCAAAATAATTGCACTTCTTGTACTCCTAAACTCTTAATGCACAAAGATCCTGCCATTCCTCTTAACCACGTTATAATACTTTTCAGTTTGAAAGCTATGTATCTTCTTTTAGCTGCAGGTACAAAAATACAAAAATACATTACAATTCATTACATTAGTTCTATCTATAACTATGCATGTGACAAATGAGCCTCATCTTATCTCATTTACTAGATAGATGTGAGAGCAAATTACATGCTTAAAATAACTGTACAGCCATGGAAAACATTAGACTATCAAAAGTCATCAAAAACAATAGTTATGCAATCCAGTCCTAACTCCTGTGTGGATCATGTGACTAAAACAGACAGAAAAGAAAATATGGAATGAATAAAAGCACTGTTTTTGAATGTAAGAGCTGAAGTGATTTTGGTTATTATAAAGAAAACCATGTTAAACAGATAGATATCTGCTCTGAAATGAAACTACTATGAGCTATTTTTGTTGTTTTCATTATATTTGTCCAAATAAATGTACCTTTATTTGTACCAGGTATTAAAATGAACAAGAAATTGAAGAAAACAAGGGGTGGTCTAATCATTTTTTTTCCCTTTGTATTGATCTTTCAGACGTTCCTCGTTTAACATCTGAAAACTGAAGGTGTGTACATGTTTCTTTTTATTGCACTGACCTTTCTAAATTCTGAAGTTGTTAAAGAAACTACAACTTTTGCAGTCTTACGGCTTTGATCTTTTTTTTTTTTTGTAAGAAGAGGCGAACGTGTTATAAAGTACCCCAGCTGAACTGAAAAAAAACAAATTGCAGGAAATGGGAGTAAATAGCTAAAAATAAGCTCAATTTCACAATTCCTCTTTGCACTGACAGAAAAAAACCCCACATGATCACAGGTAAAGTGACTGTTGGTGTCATGGCCGTCAGGTTCATTTGGATTTCTTGTCAGTCTCTGCCGCTCCACAGCTGGGTGTTGGGCAAATGATTTATTCTCTGGCTGTGAATCAGTTGGTGGCACTGCAAGGTGATCCCAGATTATGAGCCTTCCTCTCAGATGGTGCGGTGCTGGAGTTAGTTGTATGAGCGTCTTATGAGTGTACCTTCAGTCAGCAGAATGACAGATGCAGACATTCCACCTGAGGCTGCAAAGCATCAAGGTACCTACCATATCAATGTTCCCCCCCCTTTAAACTGTGAGCAATGGCACAGAGGGAAACGTTTTAAGCTCCACATTGCTGCCCCAGTAATTCATAGGCCTGTAGCATTCATTTGCATAGTGTTTGCGCAAGTGAGCATTCACTGAACCACCTGCTAAGTCTTTGTGATTACCACTGTGTTTTTCTGAGATAAAAAAAAAGGTCCTTACAAGACTAAATGGTGCATGAAGGGGATCCTACCCACTCACCATTATGCTGTAAGTCTGCAGAATAAAACACAAAAACAAAAAAAAAACTACTGTTTCCCACTGTTTCACTCATGCATGGCAACAAAATACAATCAAATATTAATAAATACACAATCACATTCAATCTATGTTTGGTGTTTCTACAGATTTGTTTCATTTTTTTCCCCCCTCCCATTTCCTTAGTTTTATTTTTCACATTTTTTTTTGATAGATAGTGAGTGATAGATGGTTTTCTTACCCAGAAAAAAAAATAGTCACAGAAGGCATTAAATCACAACTTTTTCTGAGCGAGGAGAATCTGTCCTAAAAAGCTGATAGAAACATGACCACACTTTCACGCTGTCTGTTTATTTCTGTGATGTTTTTTTTTTTTTTTCTCTTCCTGGGCATGGAAATGTTAAATTAAAAGCCTGTGGAAAATGCTTCGACAAACCACTTTGATTTGCCTAATGAGGCCAGGTTGATAAATATAATTGCCTGATGAAGTGAATAATTAGACGCGGCTGATGACTGATGATAGGTGAGGATGTGCATGAGTCTTGTGCGTGAGATTGAGAATCTGCTCCACAATGTAAATAAATGCTAATGTTTTAACTAAACTGACAGAATGCAGCTAATATTTTGCCGTTTTACTGCTTTCTCTGGATTGATTTCTGTGTGGTTTTTACTGGGCTATACAATATGAAGTGTCTCCAGCTGGGCAGGAACAGATTATAGAAGTGGCAGATTAGGAAATGGTTAAGAGCTGTCAGTGTTCAGCCATAACCTCCTCCTCCTCCTCCCCATATGCGTCTTTTCCTCCTCACCCGACCTTCCTCCAACCCTCCCCACGCTCTCCCATGTTCCGGCCCCTCGACACCAACACATCAGAGACAGACAGCCTGTTTTAGAGTCTCGTCTGGTAACAAGCTGTCCTCTCAGGAGCGCCCCAAACGCTTCTGGCTCTCTGATTTTCACCAAATATGTAACATCCCTTACGGACGTGAAAAAGCGGGGACGCAAATATTAAAAAAAAAAAAAAAAAAAATCTTGGAACTGCTTTCTACGAAGTCCAAGTCCCTAAATGCACAGGTGTCAAACAGGCGGCCCACGGGCTAAAACCATTTCCAATCCAATTCCAATTTGCAAAGTGTGAAAATTACACTGATATTAACAATCAAGGGTGTTGAAGTTGTTTTAGTTCAAGGGCCACATACAGAGCAACGTGATCAGAAGTAAAATAATAGCATAATAACCCTTTAATGATAAAATGCGAACAAAATGAAAATAAAGTGTCATATTAACAATATTCTCCATGTTACTAAATATTTTCTGCATTTGTAGATCCGCTAAGTTCTGTTAATAATAAGCTGATAAGAAATATTGTAGAAATTATTCATAGTTTAGATCCAAATATACTATTACACCTGTTTGTGTAACATGGTGTGTAATGTGTGTATACATATAAATGATAAGTTGAGGCATAATATTATTAAAATTGTGCTTATTTTTCTTAAGAAATGTTATTTTTGGCGATGAACTGGTGACATGTCGCCCATAAGTAGCTGAAAAAGGCTCCATTGACCCCTGTGACCCCAGTGAGGATAAAGCAGGTTCAGATAAAGAATTCATGATTTATTTTTTTAATTTTTTTTTTCAGATTATGACATCTTTTTAGTTTGGATTGTTGTAAATGTAAATATTTTCCTAATTTACTGTTTTTTATTGCAGTTACACATAGAGAAAACCTTGGATTTGTCATTATTTACAGGTTATTGCGCTCTTATTTTAACGCTTCGGCTCAGTGGAGATCAAATGGGGCTGAATGTGGCCCCTGAACTAAAACGAGTTTCCAGTTCACTTATAATGAGTCATGAAACACCCATGGCACTTCCTAATCACTTCCAACAATAATCATGACTCATTCTAACTGTTATAGTTATTGTTACCATTATAATTATTACCATGGTTGTTATTGTTTGTATTGTTGATATTTTCTCGTGAGGGTCTTTGACACCTTCTTCTTCCTTAACCCCTCCCCCCTCCCTCCGTTATTCCATGTCAGGTCCAGCATCGAAATATAATTCAACAAAACTCATAATAAAGACAGTAGAATATCAAGGGGAGCCTCATACACTTTATGAAATCCCCCTTGGCAACGCACATTTGTTCAGCACCAAAAAGCAGACAGACGACCGTTCTGCTGTTCTGATGCTGGACAAGACCAGATAAAAAAAAAATAAATAAAAAAAAAACCCCTCATTCTGACATCAGTAACTCTACACTGAGCATACATTATGCATCCATCATCCAAAGTGTTTCTTAGAATTAATATGATAGTGTCTAATGTTGTTCCCACATTGATTTAATCCTATTTTTTCCCTTTGGATTAACCCATAAACACCCAAACATCAAAAACATTTACTAATATAAAATATTTAATACCTGTTGATCCACTAATTCTATCGATTCATGTAAATAATTAGTGTAAAATGCAGTTCTTCATCTTTTCACGGTCATCAGATATGACCCATTTGGATGTTCACAGGCTCCGTAGTTACTATGGAAACACCGTCATCTTCTACAACACTGATTCACCAGTAAAACCAGTGGAGTTGGATCAATAACAGTGGATGAAACACTGGGTTTATATTCAGTTAATTGATCAATTTAATTGGAAAAAGTCACATTCTCTGTTTCTGAGATTATGACTTTGAACTTTAATCTGAGCTTTTATGAACATCTACATAATCAGTGAATTAAATGTAGGAAAATAACAGATTTTTATTGAAGAAATGCAAAATATAAGGGATGATATTAAAATAAATGGGGATGAATTATTTAAGAAAGATTGAATAGAGAGAAAAATTCCTTTGAGGAGTGGCAGAAAAGTAACACTGGGTCTTTATGGGTCAAATGTGTCATAATATCTATCACTGCTGTTCTTTACACTTATTAAAAAGCATGTTATTTATGATGCATTGTACACAGAGGCTTCACAGAATGTGTTCTTAGTTTTATGTGACAAACAGCTCTGTGTCAGTGGATGAACTCACGATTGAAAACAAACTCTTTCTGCAAACAATATTAGGGTAATTCAGAAAGTCTTTATATGAGGAATCTTATAAAATTGCATCTGTACATCTCTTGCAATAGATATAAAACAAATGCAGCAACCTCCATAAAAACAAAAACATCCAAAAACTCCACTTCTACAAGTTGCTGTTACACATCTTCTCTCGCAGCAGACAGCTTCATCTTTGAGATATTTCTTTTTCATTTTACTGTTGTGAAAATAACACTAAAATGCTGACAGTGATTGTTATGATGGATGTGAGTTTTTGTGCCCCCCTGCTTTGAAACATGATAGATGCTGCTGCTTTCAAGCCAAAACCACATAAAAAAACATTATCTGATCTGCAGCTAATGACTTTGACAAACACATTAATAAGATGTTTCGCACTGTCTGCCTGTGTAAACTATCCTCATAAAAAGCACATATTGGATATACTGTTCTGCCACAAAGTGATCAATGGCTGCTCAAATGTGCTTCAAGCACAGCCTAACAAGTGTTCAGTAATTAGTTGGATGACTCCTCTGCCTCTTCTGTTCTGCCAAAACTGGAGGCATTGGCATCATGTGCAGTGCCTTTCATTGTTTTCCCATGATGTTGCATCGCCAAATGCCATGTATTTTCCACAACAAGATACATGTAATTTGGGAGATAGCTCTGCTGGGAGTGCATAGTGGAAATAATTGCGCAGCTGCGAAGGACAGGAAAAGGACTCTTTTAGTGAGTGAATGTGACCCCCCCACCCCCCCAACATTTGCAGGAAATAAATAAATAATGCAATTTTTTTTTCCCAGAATGGACTTTTAAAAGCATGCATGTAACTGTCTGCGCGGAATTTCTACAATATTCGCATTAAACACGTGGTTGTGTTCGCATTTGCTTGTTTTATTCCCTTGTTTGACAGTCGGATTATAATGTCAGATTATGAAGCAGTGCTCCGGTGCATGTCTGCAGCAGATGTTTTGTTCTTCATAAATAGGTGTGGATGCTCAGGGATGCACTTCCGCGCTCGAACACCTCAGACCACGTGACCAGGCGCACAAAGCGGAGCCTTATAACCGCCCGCTTCCACACACACAACACACCCCACCGGCTGCTGCGCCTTACTGTACTGACACTCACACTGTCTGGAGAGTCTGCTCGGGATCATTCCCCGGCGCTGGCATCAAAACAACAACAAAAACTCCAATGTCAAACTGGGTTGGATTTTTCTGGAGTTGCTGTTAAGTGTGAATGAGGGATTGAATCCGACTTAAGTTCTCATTTTTTATGCGTAATGGACCTGGGAAACAGGAGAAAATGATCAGAAACCCAAGGTATGTATTTATCTTTTTTTTTCCCCTTTAATGTCTTTTATTTATTGTTTATTTTTCTTTTCTTTTTTTTATTAGCGCTGGAGAGCACGCTCTCTGTCTGCAGCGCTTATACTTGAATGCAAAAGGTTTACAACAAATATGTTTAATCTTGCAAACTATGTCATTTGCACCAGCTTTGTAATGTTTAATCTGCAGCCACAATTACATGACATACTGTATAGTTAAAAAAAACTGGGCTCTCTGTTAAATGACATGTCTTCTGCTAATAATTGTAATGATTACCGGCAGAATATCACACAATGGTTGACTGGACACATACAAGCTCTCTTTATCATGTTTCTCCCATGATGCTTAATTAATCCAATGATTATTGGTGAAAAGCAGCTTAATGCCTAATGACCTTCTTTAATTAATAAGAAAGCCTGGCTGTCCTACATACTTAATGCAACGATTTCCCCTGAGGCATCACAGGTTTATCATCAACTGTTCAGTTTCCCACTATTGTCTGGGATGCATCTGTTATGGAGTCAGCTGGCTGATGCACAGATTCCCTCAATAACTCAATTTCACTGTAGTAGGCATCACTAAGCACTGATGTTATTTCACTTTGACATGTCAATTTAACTGTATTTGCTTTTAAAATACATTTACAAGGACAGGTTTTGTGCTTTTTTTTCCCCCCTCATAGATGTCCTTTTGTGTCACTCTAATGCTACCACACCTCTCCGCTGAGCATCCTCGCAGCCACTAAAACCATGAAGGTGGCCCTGCACCGGATAGCTGCCACAGCGATGACTACATTAACAACAGGTGTGCAGTATCTGGGTTCGAACGACGCCAGCTACGACGACCCCGTCATTGACTCGAGTCTGACTAAAAATGGATTCCACTTTGAGAAAACTCACTCTGCCTCGATCAGTAACTCATTCCCAGGAAATAAGGAGATCATTTACGGTGGCCTTTCTCCCATTTTCCCCACAAACATTTCAGACATTCTTCTGGCCAATGGGACCTCTGTGGAAAGCGAAGGGGTTGCACACTGTGGGGAGAACCTCGTGGACAACATGGAATGTTTTATGATCCTGACTCCGGGTCAGCAGCTTGCAATCGCCATCCTCGCGCTCACCTTAGGCACTTTCACAGTCCTGGAGAACCTCATGGTGCTGTGCGTGATCCTACACTCCCAGACTCTACGGTCCAGGCCTTCTTACCACTTCATAGGCAGTTTGGCTGTGGCCGATCTGATAGGAAGCATCATTTTTGTCTACAGCTTCCTGGACTTCCACGTTCTCCACAGGAAGGACAGTCCTAATATTTTCCTCTTTAAGCTGGCGGGTGTTATCGGCTCTTTCACCGCTTCTGTTGGCAGTCTGTTCCTCACTGCCATCGATCGCTACATCTCCATCCACAGGCCTATGGCGTACAAACGCATCGTCACAAAGACCAAAGCAGTCATCGCCTTCAGTGTGATGTGGACCATCTCAATCGTCATCTCACTGCTCCCGCTCTTAGGCTGGAACTGCAAGCGTCTAAACTCCGTCTGCTCAGACATTTTCCCACTAATCGACCAGAAGTACTTGATGTTCTGGATCGGGATGACAAGTATTTTAGTTCTTTTCATTATCTACGCCTACATGTTTATTCTCTGGAAGTCCCACAACCACGCTGTCCGCATGCTGAGCCGCAGCTCCCAGCGGAGTGTCATTGTCTACACCGCTGAAGGCACAAAGGTTCAGACTGTGAGGCCCGAGCAGGCGAGGATGGACCTCCGTCTGGCCAAAACCCTGGTTCTGATCCTGGTGGCTCTAATCATCTGCTGGGGCCCTCTCCTAACCATCATGGTTTACGACCTCTTTGGAAAGGTGAACGACTTCATCAAGACCATATTTGCCTTTTGCAGTATGCTCACCCTGCTGAACTCCACAGTGAACCCTGTCATCTATGCCATGAGGAGCAAAGACCTGCGCAGGGCCTTCGTCAACCTCTGCCATATGTGCCGGGGAATGACGCAGCCTCTGGACAACAGCGGCGAAAGCGACTGGAACATCAGGAGCGTGAGAGGCACAGCGAGCGGGGTGGGGAAAGATGGAGCCGGCTCCAGAAAGACTAGAATGAAAGTAGCCCAGGTTACGGTTTCTGGGGTGACTGAGACTTCGACCGCAGAGCCGGTCTAAAAGACAGGGTGTGCAGCTCTGTTACAACTGTGAAGTAAACATAATGTAGAATAGTCCTAAACCCTACTAGTGCACTGCCATGTGACTGTGAAATGTGCCAAATCATAACTTAGGCCCTACAGATCTGAATAAGTTCCTGTTGCTTTAAAGCTGAAATCTGTAATGTTATACACATAGATACACATTCAAAGTGAAGAACGCACTCAAATGGATGCAGATGATCTGAGTTAAGTATGTTCGCAACAATATGATTGACAGTCTCATTTAATTCCATCCCATGTATAGTAATATAGTTGGATTTGTGCAAGTGTAACAGTTAAAATAACTTGTAACTGCAACAATATATGCTCTGTTCGTGTTTGGTGTTGTTTTAATGGGCAACAAATTTGCAGATTTCAGCTTTAAGGAGGGAAAAAGTGTCATTTTTTTCCCCCTTGGTTTCCTCACATCATATCATAGCAATATTGTGGCAGCAGTGAAAGGTGAAACTGTGTCTACCTTCATGCAAAATGTCTGTTCCAAACAACAGCACACTGCCTGTAAGTAAAATTAGCAACTCATCAGTGATTTGAGATCAGCTACTAATGGTTTTGTAAGGCCATGATATTGTGAAGCTGGGCCTGTGTTAAATGTCAGGGTATATAGCATTTTAATTAATTTATTGTGTTTTTAGTTCTGTGGTTTGAATGGCTTTGGATGGCAAAATGTTCCTTTTCTGTGTAGTGACTTGGAAATGTTACATACTGCTTATAAGCTAACGTATGTGCTTCTAGAACATTTTGTGCGATACTGCTGAATTCCTATGAAGCATCCATTGTGCCATTGTACTCAGAGCTGTGTATAAACGAGGACGTGACTTCAATAAATAAATGAAATTTGTCTATTTTTTAATCATATTTTATGTCAACACATCCTACTTCATTCCATTTCATTTTTTTTTTCCAATAAAAATGTGAAATCTCAGAAAAAACAGCACATCCCTGGTGGTTTACTGGAAATGTTTTTATTTCTTTGTTTTTTCATCTAAAGATATAAGATAAGATAAAGATAAGATATGCCTTTATTAGTCCTACAAGGGGAAATATGTGAATATGTGTTACTTAAATTAGTTTCAGAATAATAATAGAGGTAGTCTTAGTAGTAAAGTAAAGTATGTATTAATCAGCAGGGGACCTAGTAGTAGATTTCCAGGACCCCAGGTTAGAACCCATTATAGTCTTGTAGTCTTCAGGGTGTTTTATATATATATATAACACTGACCTCTAGTGGTCACGGTGGCATTTTTAATCATTTAAGGTGCGTTGGTGGCTGCAATAAAACAGGAGCAGTTTGAGTAATGCCGCAGGCTAAAATGCAGGCATCACTAAGTACATGACGTGAATTTTAATTTCACATTTTTACCTTTCGGTTTGATAGCTTATCTAACGTGACGGCTGGATTGTACTACATATCCCAGCATGCATTTGATCGTATTTCACACGTGACGTCATGAGCCGGAGAAGCCGACAGCTTCATATCAAAAACAAGCAGCTAAGTTGCGTTAGCTAGCTCCCCTATCTAACAGCGGACAGTTGGCCCGCAGCTGACTGATCGTCACTTCAACTTTTTGGAAGCAACTTTTAGAACAAAACAAGTTGCCCGGCGAAGTAGCACAGACCAAACCTCCCCCCAAAAGGTAAGAAACGGCTTTACTGAAATGTACACCACAGCGCACTGACCCACTAAAGGTAGCCAAAGCTAACGTTAGCTTTGTTTTCTTTTTGATTATTGGCTAGCCAGCGCTGCTAACGTTAGCTCGCTAGCAAATATTTAAAGCCTCTCCTGCGCAGTGTGGTTGGCATGTTTTCCCTGGCCAAGAAAACTGATTTTAGCGCAACAAATGACAGTGAAAGCGACATCGTGTGCTGATGAGTTTCACTTGCTAGCAGTTGTTTTCAGTAATTGATGTTATCAGCTCATTATTCTTATGTTTGTGTATTTAACAACCTCCTCCCTTTAACAAACTGAAGTCATGGCGTGTGGAGCCACCCTGAAGAGGACCATGGATTTCGACCCGTTGATGAGTCCTGCGTCCCCTAAAAGACGAAGATGCATCCCAGTTCCCCCGTCGTCCTCATCCTCATCCCCCAGGAAGTACCTTAACATGGAGCCCTCGCCATTTGGAGAATCCTCGTCGAGACTTAGCGCAGGTAATGTCACTAATGTTGGTGTGTTTGATCACCAGCCTCTGACTTAAGTTGTACTAGCAACATGTTGAGCATAACCAGTGTAAACCAGTAATGTAATAACACTATGCGATGAGAGTTTGGCTCCTGTTTCCTGAAAGTGTCTGCTTGTTGATACCTTGTGTCTCATTGTTTATCCTTCTTTTCTCCCCCACCAGAACAAATCCTCAACAGCATTAAGCAGGAGTACAAACGCATTCAAAAGAGGAAGCATCTAGATGGAGGTTACCAACAGTCAGAGTGCTGCTATTCTCCAGAGTCCCCATCCCAGTCATCTACTATGAATGTTTCCAGCATGCCAGGTGGGTTGAGTAACAAAAACAAACAGGAAGAGTGTGTTCATGCACTCTATGATGCAGAAATATCACTGACCCAGAGATTCTGATAAGTTAATGTGTGATTTACACAGGAACGTCTTCTGGAGGCGTTTCTCCCACTAGAAAAGAACAGCCATTATTCACCCTCAGACAAGTTGGAATGATCTGTGAACGTCTGCTCAAAGAAAGGGAAGAGAAAGTGCGAGAGGAATATGAAGAGACCATGACATCAAAATTGGCAGGTTTGTACACTTTAAGAGGAGGGTGACTCTTACTTTTACACCTGCTTATCACTGTAAACATATTAGAGTTACAGTATCTGTTCAGTTAACTGTCATCGTAGTCACTGTGCAGGTTAGGGTGGTCATAAATATTGTCACATCACATATCAAATGAGCTTCTCTTTCAAGGCTGATTTTTGGTCCCGAGTTAAATGTATTTGTGGTTTTGTAATCTATTTACAGTAAGATGAAAAGCTGATATAAGAAGGTGAAACTGGAGAAAAACTCATCATCTCTGATTTTGTCATTTAGTTCATATTAATAGCTTTTGTAAAGACATTATTCAAAATATATATCATAATAAAATCTATTTTTCAACTTCAAAATGAAGGTTATTGTGGTACAAATTCTTGAAACATTTTTTTTTATTTGTGCTGTAGCTTAGAATGCAAATTACTTAAACTCTAAAGAAAAAAAAACATTGGTAGGTATTATTTTAAATTTTATATTCATAATTAGCTGCTGATAGCAGAGGCAAATCATGATGAAATAAAATTATATCATGAAAATAATCATTA
>JAPTYQ010000016.1:29409901-29427994 GCA_029814465.1 Ostorhinchus cyanosoma | reverse complement strand
ATTTAGTTTACAGTTTCCTTATTAAACTTGATTTTTTTTTACCTCATATTTGCACATAAAAAACCATCATGGCCTGTTGTTGTTGTTATACCTTATTATAGATAATAACATGAGTCAAAATTGGGAGTTAACACTTTTTCATGTTCAGGATTTTAATGTCTTCATGTCTGTATTAAACACACTGTAAACGATAAATGCTGTTGTAATTGACGTAATACTGCAGAATACAATCAGTACCTTCATTTTACTACATTGTTCCAATTCAGTAATACAAATAATACCAAAACTGAATATAAAATTTCTATAGAATATTATACTGTACAAAAATACCAAGCTTTAGTTTTTTCCATGCAAGCCCTTTTTACAGGTTGTCGGTGCAAACAGTACTAATAGAAAAAAAATCTAGACATTTTACAAAAGAACCAGTAACATTTTATTGAACACTTTGTGGAAGACATGTAAATATTACAGATAGGTCTACTAGTGTTGAAAAAGGATGAAATAAATACAAACAGAACTTGAAATCCCATAGGGATATATAAAAACATAGTTTTCTTTTAAAAGTCTCCATTTAGCAAAAGAAAAAAAAACATCTTCAGTACTAAGCATAAATACAAACGTGGTCTAAAATCTATGCCCTATAGATTACCTGGTTATTATAACTAACATACATACTTAAAATCATCCAAGACATTTTTTTTAAAGTACAAAATAGGCCATTTCATTGTTAACTGTGACCGTGAGTGTTAACAGTTGGAAATCTGATGCATTAACAAATGAACCATTCTGCAGCATACTTCTCAAATCCTGAGTGAGATTAAGTTGAAAAAGACTCGGGCTATGATCCGCTATAGAGCCACCTTTTTATTAGGATCATGGGCTTCATATCTTGTAGCTGCTTTAGCAAAAGATCAGCACCGTCTGAAAATCTTTTATCCATAACAATCTTGACATTACTCACTGATTTGAGATTAAGGGGATTTCTGAAGTCAACTAGACTTTCATAGCCTCTAGATTCAGAAATGAATTTAGATCTCGTAGATTTCTGTCTGACAGATGGTTGTCTTTTGGACGGCAGTTCAGAACTAGATTTGTCATTTAATTTGCGTTTGGAAGTGTGGCTTGACTCTGACGTTTCCAAGAACTTAAGGAAAGAGTCTTCAAGTCCTAATGGCTTGAAAGACCCTGGTACAACGGTTTCCTCGCGTTGTTCTTGGTCTGTAGGAGTCCCAGGATTTGAGTTCTCTGTTGAGTTGTTGACCGTAGAACGATTCCTAAGAGTCTGCATCCGCTCTGGACAAGCTGGTGTGGGGTGTGCAGGTTTTCTAGGACGGCCTCTTTTAGGTCCTGTTTCTGTTCCAGGACAGGTGGAAGCTTGAGATTCTGCATTCTCTTCGTTGGACAGTTTGGTGTCCTCTTGGCCTATTCTCTCCACCAGTTCTTCCGGTTTCAGGTCACCGGAGTTTTCGTCATCTTCTGGTTCTGGTTCTAGTTCAGGTTCCGTCTCCTCCGATGAAGAACTTGGCACACCCTCTGATTTGTTTGCTTCTTTGAATCTTGCGCGTGAGTACTTTTTGCAAAAAATGAACTGGCTCCTCTGGTCTTCAATGTATCTTTCTGTGAGGCCATGAGTGGTGTAATGCTTAAATATGTTTCTTTCTGCCCGCTCCACTGCATCACATCCTATTATCATGCATGGGTACTGCAAGGCAGACTTCTTGGTGCACATGGCTGATGCCTCCTCGTGGGACTTTAGTGTTGGCTTTCCAAAACTGGTCCAATGTTCAATGGACTTCCCGTCTTTCTTTTTAGTGTTTTTCTTCTTCATTTTAAACTTGTTTTCAACATTCTCTTTCCCATTGTTAACACCTGGGAAAAGTCCCACTGATTTAGTCCTTCTTCCATCACTAGCTTTAGGATCATAAACATATTCATGCTTTTTTATCAGGTGACGGAGGAGGTTTGATTTTGTAGTGTAAACACGGTCACATCCCTCATACTCACACTTGAAAGTGGGGTCGACTGAACCACTTTCAGAGATAGCAATTTCTTTGTGGTAATTCTTAATGTGCTCAATGTAATTTTCTACAGAATTGAAGGGAAGGCCACACTCTGGCCGGTCACAGTTGAATGTCCCTATACTCATGCTGGCCATCATTGCCGTAGCTTTGTCGCGCGTAAACTTGTGGAGTAAGAGGTAATGCTGTACTAACCTTGTGATTCCCATGAAAACTCTAGAACAGTTTTTCACTTGACACCTTACTTCATTGTCTTTGCTTATACTCTCTTGTCCATTTGTAACACTAGGCTTTTCAACCTCAATTTCTGGTTTGCTGGGTGGCAGGGTTGCCTGATGCATAGCCCTGTAATGCAGAATCAGATTTTGCTGAATGGTAAAAGCAGCAGTGCATCCTTCATGAACACAGCGATATGGTCTATATGGACTGTAGGCGTTGTCTGTGTCGCACATTTTGAGCCCCATCCTTTTCTGAGCTTTTTCTTTCTTCTGGGGGTCATCCTTTGTTGGTGTGTTTTTGGAGCTGCTTGGTTTCTCCGGGGACATGGATATAGATCCAGATGGAGGGCTGGACTTTGGCTCTTTTACTTTGCCTGTTGATGCGTCTGACTTTCCTCGCTTGTCCTTTGCACCTGGGCTGAGTTTTTCTTTCAAGGTGGATTTCACATTTGGACTCTTGTTCACATCGGCCGCTTTAGGCTGCTCTAGAGGGTTTTCAGGAATTGACGGTGCCACTTCACCAACAGGACCATCGCTCAAATAGTTCGGCGGTGATGGCAGCCGAGTAACCGTTGATACCTCATGTGTGAAGCTTTGTCCTATTGCTTCCCTTGGTGTTGTCACTTCAGAAACCTCTGAGATGCTTTCATTGCCCGTTTGAGGTGCAATGGCAATGTCAACTGGTTCTTGTTTTATCGTAGTTGCTGATTGTGTTACGTGACTAGCATTAGGATCACTGCTAACACGGCTTGTGATAGCTTGATCTTTGTTAAGTCTGAATGCGCACCTATTTCGGGCACTAATTTTTAATTTCTGCATCTCTGCTTTTGATAATCTATGAACTTTTTCATAGTGAATTCTTAAACCTGTTGTTCTGGTAAAAGTCTTGGGGCAAATTTGGCAAGGATACGGAGAAAGTTTGGATGGCGTTCGTTTTAGTTCTTCAATCATCTCATTAGAAAAATCGTGCATTTTAGTCAAGTGCTTGAATAAGGCTTCCTTTGTCATAAATGAATACTCGCAATCTTCCTGGTCACATTTAAAAGGTTTAGGCACCTTTTCAATGGGCCTGTCATCGCTTTTAATCAGTAACTTGCTTTTATCAATGCCAGAAGTTGTATTACACTGATTAACCATTTGTCCTAAGCACAGATTACTCTGCATCTTTTCTTGTTGAGCCTCAATCAAATCCAACCTCTGAAAGGCATGTGAAATTTCCATCAAATGATCCTCTTGTTGATAAGGTACAGGGAGGGCTGGATTACCCAGCTGTACTGCTTTCTCTTGCTGGTTTTCAGAAGAAACAGTGGAGTTTGAATAGTCCATTATGTATGTATTTTGAGGTTCCTGTTTCAACGTCATAGGGGCAGTCAAAGTGGTTAAGCTACATGATTCTTGTGAGAAATCACCATTTGACATATTGTATATCGCTCCATTTGTGTCCGGGACATGAGGATCATTAAGAAAATCAAGAAAAGATGTTGGCAGATCTGCAGTCAGGTCAATTTCATCTAATGGCCGGCACTGTGAGCGTTTTGACAGGTGACCTCCAAGAGACTTGGTGCTTGTGAATTCTCTGAAGCATCTCCTACAGATGACCTTTCCATCTTTAATGATTGCTGGCCATTTGGTTCGCTTGCTCAACCTGCTGCGTTTTCCTTTCTGTGAGTCGGGATCACTGCTCTTGTCATCTGAGGCCTCGCATTCAGCATTTGGGCAGTCCTCTTCATAAGGAAAATCTGTGTGAATAATACTGTGCGGACTCATTATGCCATCCACGGAGTTGTCCATCTGTTCGTAAGTTGCCATATTCTCAGTCTTAATTATATTAGTTGTGGCCTTTAATATAGGTTGAGCTTCCGGGCTCAGACATTTCATAGGAATATCAACTGAAGAGCTCTGGGTAAGACAAGAGTTCTCACTCTGAGCATATGGAGTGTGGTAGCTTCCTTCAGGTAGGCTGTCAATTGTTGAAATACTGTTTCCATTATCTAGCTGCCCTGTCATACTTTCATTGCCTTTTCTCACATCCTCACCCTCTCTGCTGCCCTCAGGATGCATAAGTCCATACTGATGCCCTCCATTGTGCATCTGCCCTCCATTGTCAAGCATAAGGGAACTGGATACATACTGTGACATTAAACTTGAATCTGAGGGAGCGTGAGACCCACCTGGGCCTTGTACTACTGCCATTGAATGATCTCTTTCAGTTGGGAGGGGGGCTGTGGTTTGATAGGGGTCTGCCTGCCAGGGAGGATAGTTGCGGGAGGGATACTCATTCATGTTGAAGGCATCTGGATAGTTATTCATGGGAGGCGAAGACCATGACTGGGACATGTCTGGCTGCATTAATCCACCAGAATTGTTTGAGCTTCCCCATGATGGGTACAGTGTTGGGTTAACCATTGGAGTGATAGGCACAGGTTCCATTGAGCCGGGATAACACTGGGCAGGTGAGGTTGAACATCCCATTGGGTAATCCATTTGCTGCATTCCAGGTTTGTTGCATAGTATTCCTGGCTGATTTGGCTGCCTGTTTCCTATATTCTGTGGCTGATTAGGTGGAACTTGTCCAGCCGGTGTCTTTTTTGCTGTAATCTTGGCTACTTTGTTATATTTCTTTGCTAATTTCCAGTCTTCAAATATTTCAGGATGTTGTTTCTTCACATGCCTGGACAGGCTTTTATTTGTACTGTAAGCCCTTGTACAGTCGCTGTATGGGCAGCAATGCAAGTTCTCTTCATTGCCAGTTACAGCAGGCGTGCTGGAAGGATATCCTTGCAGCGAAGAAGGAACTTCTGTCTTGATTTGAACTGGGGAAATTAGTTGCGGAAACGCTTTCTGAAATTCAGTACCTTGTACATTGTTATGCATATCTCCCTGTTGATTTGCCACAGGATTTGTTGCACTTGGAACAGAATAGACGGGGGGAATCTCTCCTCCCTCTGTCATGTTATAGTCTGCGTGCTGAGCTTCTGGTGCTGGTTTCAGCTCAACTGGTGTTGGAATGGGGTTTGTCAGTGGAGTGTAACATTTCTCTGGTTCTTTGATTTCAGGATCTGCTGCCGGATTCAGCATACTTTCAATCGAGTGCTTTACTCTCACAGGAATGGGTTCTGTAGCAACCTCGGGTGATGTGCAAGGTGAGGTGTTTGCTTTTGATGCTTCCTTTGTGTCTGTGTTAATTCGTTCAAGGCAAGTGACAGCAGAAAGTGAGTCTTCTTTGCTTGGGGCACTGCCGACTGATGGTTGAACATTTGGAGTGATAGGAGGATTTTGATTTGTGTGAGGCAAGCTGTTCACTGTATTGTTTGTACAATGACTCTGTTGATGAGACAAGAATTGAGACTGTGAGTAGAATACCTTGCCACAGTTATCTGTTTGGCAGGTGTAGGTAAGGTAATGCTGAGCTTCATGGTCATACAACAGGTAGGCTTCACTGAAAATTTTGCCACAGTTAGGGAACATGCACTGAGCCTTAAATTCTGGATGCAGTTTTCTATGCATGAGCAATTCAGAATTTGAATTAAAGTTGGCCTTGCAATCCAGCTGTATGCAAATATATGGTTTAGTACCACAGTGCATCTGCAAATGATCATTAAGATGTTGGACATTAACAAATTGCCGCCTGCAGTACTGGCACACAACTTTCTGTTTCTGTATCTCTAAAAACCGCATGGCCTCTTCATCGTCTTTGTGAGATCTTACATGAGCCATGAGGTTACGGAAAAATTTGAATGCTTTGGAACAGTTTTTAACAGGGCAGAAACAGTCTTGACTCATCTGTGTGTCAGACGTAGTTTGTTCAAAATTAACAGTGGGGTCTACTGATTGGTTGCCAATTTTAGATTCAATTTTGACTGGGCTCATGCTCATCTTGGCAGCGACTTTTGTATTTTTTGATGGGCTTTTAGGCGATTGAGGTGGTTTGGTTACCTTCCTTGCAGCCTTCATTGCAGCTAGTCTCTCTTTGCAAGACTGCTTTACATGTGATGCTACATGTGGCTCTAAAACCTCCCTACTTTCAAAGCTGTCTGCACAAATTGGACATAGATATACTCCATCTTTGAAATGCTTCTGAGCATGGCGAACAATTCTGTGCCCCAAGAACTCCTTGTCACACAAAACACAATACTGCATGTAGGCTCGCCAGTTTCTGAAGCGTGCAGAAACAAAACCTTGCTCCCGAAGTTTTTTAGCCTCTCTGTTTTTTTCTCTTTCATCTGTGATTTCATTGAGTTCATTTGTAGTGGTTAACAGAAAATCCTCCAAGTCTTTGTATTCAGGGAGTTTGCCAAGTGCACTTTCCACATCTTGTTCATCTGTATCGTTTAGTGTGTCAATAGATGACACAATAGCTGCCTCATCACCCATCAGTGCCAAGCAGTTGCGTTTCAGTGTTTTCCAGTCCCAGAATTCTGGATCAAAAGGCCACTGTGTCTTCAAGGCCAGCAGTAACTCACAGCGTAAAGAATTGGGCACTGGTAGACTTCCGTCCTCCTCAGGTTTCTGGTCAGGTTCATTGTATAGAGACTCCACAGCATAATATGAGTCAACTGTAGGCTGAAGGAGAAACTCAGTCAACTGGCATGCACGTTTAACTTCAAGATCCGTTGGCAAGAGGCAGGAAATGGTCTTGCAAATAGTAGACTTGCTTTCCTTATGGTCGCTAGAGGTCATTTTCAGAGCCTGAATGCACATCTCCACGCACACTGGAAGTCCCACCTCTCCAACCTGAGAAAAGGAAAAAAAGTAATATTAAGGAATTGATAACAGACACAGCAACTTAGAGTGAATGGTAATGTGTAACAGTTGTACTTTCAGCTTGAGACTAGTGTTTACCTCATTTTGGATTACTTTGATGAGAAATAGAATGTGACAGACACTTCTGCTGAGAAGAGCCATGTCTTTGCTGTGGCCAAGAAATACATCAGCAGACGACTCTAAACGCATTAATAGCTTACTCCAGAACAGTGTGAGTTCCCTGGAAAAAGAAAAAAAAATACAGACAGCATATTTTAACACACAAAATCAATGACACAAAATCTCCAGCCATTTAAAGTATAAGCGGAAATATGAGCTTACAACATATTTAGTTTGAGGAGAAAAAAAGTAAATTGAATTAATTTTTCCATGACAACTGTGGTGAGAGTAATTTTCTAAGTGCTCTGAGACAAAGCAAACACCAACACTTACCAGGCACAATAAACATCTCCTTGGAGAAGCTGTCGCTTGAGAAAAGCTGAACATAAGCAGAGTGCTCCTTTCTCATCTCCCTCTGACTCTAAGTTGCAGATCATCTCAAGAGCATCTTTACAGTCTATTGATGCAATCTGTAAGAGAGAGATAATGGTAGAATGTGTGATATCACTTGGGTCCTGTCCAATAGTCCATTTGTTGCAAGGAAGCATTTAACTTAAGAGTACTATTATATTATGTCACAGCCAGTTTAAGATTTGCTGTATGAAATATGTGTTTCAACTGCATACAGTTTGTTTAAGCTACTGACAGGCTCATTAATGTTGCTGATAGGACATTTTTCAAATTATGGTTTCAGCATTTTTAGTTCTGCTAGAGGCTAATATCAGGCTTTTTAAATGGAATTACTGACTTTGAAGGGGAAATAAAATTGTCTCTCAAAATGCCAAGATGTTTTACAGTTTGTTCCATATTTACTGATGTACTGTGAGTTTCATATTCAATGATTTGGATTCATGTTCAGTTCTATATTTATTTGGGCTTTTATAGTGTAAATTGATTCTAACAATTCATAGACTAAATTGATCATCCCTATAAGGGCTGCACAATTTTGGCCAAAAATAAAATCCCATTTTTTTTCCTCTAAAAACTCCACTTTCAATTTCGATTTTTGGGTAAAACTACAAAAGCAAAAGTACAGTACGGACCTGTCCGTGGACAAGGTAAGATGAGTGATCCCCATGCAGTTATATTTGAATGTGTGGACCTCGGCTTACATTTGTATCACTACTGTGTGCCCATCACAGATTTAAGGTCCGTGGTCATTACACGGACTTCTGTGAAAGGCCGCTCTCACAGTTAGGAGGAGGAGCCTACAGTAGCCCCGAGGCACGAGAGAGATGAAATCAATTTGCTGATTTCCCTTTTTTAAAAATCGTCCTAATTAAAAAATCTGATTTCAATTTAAAATCAATTAATCGTGCAGCCCTAACTCTCATAGTGACAATTGATCATATTTCACAGCGATACTGGTATCAGTCAACTAATCATTATTCTATTAGCCTTTACAGAAAACACAACCAGTCAAGCTCCAGTTAAACTGTTACACACACTATTACATATGTGCAACAGACCTTATGATTCTCAGTGAATTAATGAGCAGAGTTACATCGTAAACCTGTACTTACTAGACTCAGAAAAATGTAAAGAAGCCAGTATATATGTCTACTATAGTAGCTGTACGCTTATCACACAAAACAATTGCATATAAGAGGTGACATAATGTTTTCCTGAACTCTCTCATTTTCATCTCCACCTACAAACAAACTTCATTTTGAAAAAAAAAAACAACTGCTTCAGTACTAAAACATCACTTGGTTTTGGATGAGAGGTCCAGATGGAGAATAAAATGTTCATCTTTCAAAACATCCATAATGGTGTGGACAGGCACTAAATGACAAATGTTTTAGAGCACATGATTTCTTACCTCTTCCATAAGCTGATCCTGACTTTTTGTCATGCAGATGCAAAGTAAGTACGTTTGTTTGAAGTTCCCTTTTCCTTCGTATCCCGGATACTCTGAGCACATCTTTGCGAGGACAGCGGCTTTGTCAGTGCTGTCCACTTTGATAAGGTGCTTTATTCGCATGGTGAGAAGTGTGGGACCCTCCAACTCAAGATATTCATGAACTAAAAAAGAAAGAAAAACAAAAGGATGAAACAATTGCAGACAAGGGACACTTTGAAATTAAAATTGAACAAGTTAGTGGGTCTTTAAACCAATACACATGCAATCCACAGAGAACCAACCTTGCTCAGTTTGAGGGTTTTCATTGGATAAGATGCTGCTTAGTGTGGTGTTGGACCAGACGCCATCCTGCTGTGCCAGAATTGAGAGCAGACAAAGCTGCGTGCTCCCACTTTCTTGCAAAAGGCTGTGTGCCAACTGCAACAGATAATGTGAAATCTGTCAGCAAAGTTTACATTGCATTCTTTTAAATGTGTTGTTGAGAGAACCCACGAGCATAAACATGTAAAACCATATGATGATATTTCAGTGTTAAATGATACCCAGTACATTTCTAAACTTTTCACTGTTTATTACCACAAAGATAAGCCACAAAAAGTCTACCAACAGCCCTGGGGATACTGACCTTCATGGAGGACTGAAACTCCTCCCATAAGGCACCAGGGACATGCTGGGGCAGTAAGAGCAGCAGCTCCGCACAGCTCCTGTGAATTCAACACAGTCATTTGTTAAAGCCAGATTTAGGTCAAGGATGGGCACACTCTTCAACAAATTAGGGCTAAGAATAAATAGTCACAACCTGTGGTGCTGTTTAGTCAGTTTGGAAACAAAACAGATTGTGAATAGAAAAAAAAAGAAGAGTGATTTATCAACAGGACAGAACTCAGAGCAGGTGTTTCCAAAGCAGACGCTTGTGTTTTTCAGAAGCTATTAATAAGAAAACAATAATACAAATACAGAAGTATTAATGACTACTTGCTTGATTATGTTTTTAATAATTAATTCATTAGTACCCTTGACATTAATGATTGTTGTACATTGCTTTCCTTTGTGTACATGTTCCACTTCAAGAAACGCATCCTCATCCCAAATATGTCGGCACTCCCCAAGAGGTAGCCTACATTTCTACTCTGTATTATAGCCTCAAGGACTTTACCTTCATAACTACATCAAGAGAACAGAGAACCAATAGTTGAGTACTTCCTGTGGGCTGTGTTCTTTAAAAATTCTTCATATTCTAATTTCCTTTGGCATTTGTCTGTGTTTTCTTTTATTCTTCCAACGCAGTGCAGATTACAGGTAATATGTATGCATCGCAGCAATTACTAATCTCAGTGTATCTAAAACCCGTATCCAGGGATGCATGTTGAGTCATGTTTTGAGTAATACAGTGATTTGGGGTTGCAAATTTCTTGGTTATCATGGAAAATGCACTGCTTATAGATCATTTTGAAATGCCTACCTATTACAACTAAAGTAAAAAACCGGGTTCCTACAGGTTTCTACAAGTTAAATTTAAGACTTTTAAGACTACTTAGGACATAATTTAATGCCCATTTCACGGCCATACTGCCAAAAATATGTGACTCCTAGAATTTAGGAAATGTATTTATTTACTTCGTCTCAATTCCCACCGTTCCGAGTCATTTATCACTGGGATAATTGGGTCCTAATTTAAATATAAATTGTTGGGTGAGTAGAATAACGTTACTTTCTTTGCAGCTTTGACATTTACCGAACACATTAATTTATTTAACCCGGTAATTTAGTTGAGAACAGATTCTCATGTCCAATAATGACATGGCCACATTTAAATACAATCCATTGAACAAGTTTGTGCACTGCAAAAAAGGAGTATCTGACTTAGATAAACTGAAATGAATTTGAATGACTTAATCTGGATTATTTTACTTCTTACAAGAATTTTCATCTTGAGCTAATCCACTTAGATATTACAACTAATTTTAAGGGATATTTATGACAAAACAAGCTCCACGGTTGGGAGATATATGGAGGACACAGGAACTGTTTGCCCTCAAGAATTTTTACTATGCAGTTTTGCTGATACATAACTACTGACTTATTACATCTTCAAAAGGTCACATATGTATACCATAGACAAAACAATCTTACTATGAACAATTGAAACTTACTAAATTCTATAATCCTTAGATAATATTGTCTTATTTTTAAAAAACTTGATAAGTGCAATTGTCTTACTGCACTGGAAGATAATTTTGAATTTCAACCTAACAGTGAGTTTAATTTTCTTATGTTTGTGCAGGTCTTTTTTGCAGTGTGCCAACATAACTTAAGACCTACCCTTCAAGACTTTTTTAAATGCAGAGTTGTAAATTCAAAACTTTTAAGACTTTTTAACCTCCTGAGACTCAGGAAAGTACAAGTTTTTGGCTTTTTTAATAAAATAATTGCCTATATTCAAAACATCATGATTCGACAGTTTTTTTCTAGATGCATTTTAAACATTTTTTTAATCAAATGTCATTTGTGGTGGACAATTTTTTGTTTTGTTTTTTTCGTATAAAGCTGTGAAACTTTTGTCCACATACGAAGACAGAAAACCCATAGCTGGGCCTGAAGACGTTAAGACCCCATGGGAACTCTGCTAACAGTACTGACTAAACATTGCTAAAAACACAAAAATGTTCCAAAAAAGTAACTATACACACCTCAAACTTGTAGCTTTGTATTCATTCTGCACCTCTACCAATAACCAATGATTTTGAATGAAGGAGTATCTTTATATCATACTTAGGTTCATTACAGAGGTACTGTGATAATAAAAGTCATGTAATTTGGTAAAGAGAACAGTTTTTACTCACAGTGCTAACTTTTCAAGTAGGAGTGGCACATTTTCACATTCGGAGGAGAGACAGGAGGCGGCTTTTGCGAAGCTGAGGATGGCCACAGTGTAGACCTCGAGCAAAGGCAGCGGATCCTCATCGGTTTTCCAACGACCAGCATGTTCCACAAGGACCTGGACACCATTGAAAAACTAGTCAATCGCAAAATCTATCTGACTGACAATACAACAGAAAACAATGACAGTAAAAGTGCTGTTTGAGTGTTGGTTCAACAGTTTATTGATTATACATTAGTCTTGAAAAAGAATTACAACTTCATTAAAGAACCGTTAGTGCTTATTAAACAAATATCCACAGAATTTGATGTTGAGGCTTTTCAGATGGAAAAAAATGCTCTGATCCCATATTGATATCAGTTTGATACTGACCCAAACAGCTTGTGACAATAGTGCCGATCCACAGGTCAGTCTATTCATATACTTTAGCTGTTTTTCTCTGAATATGTTGAGTAATATGTCACTATGACAGTCTAAGCAATTGCCAAAAAAGAAAAACTACACTCAGAAAATATCATTCCAACTTGAAAATTCAATAATGACCAATAATTGAAATATGTAACTGATTTAATTAGTGTTCTAAAAAATACATTCTTAAAAACATCCATCTCCTCTTACACTCACAATAAAGTATCTGCACTTAAGAGGTTTTTCATATTTGCTACACCAACAGCAGTTTTAGTCATTGTAAATGTTTTTTTAACTATAATTTGCCTCACTAATGTTAATTTACTTGTTGCCTTTTGTTTTAGAAATGTAGACAGCAATGTTTAAAGATAACACTGACAATGTTTTACATGGAAAAGAATGATGCCTGAGGAACCCAGTGAGGCATATAGATTATTAACTATACGTTAGTAACAGATGACATTGGCTGATTTCCAAAGACTGGGAGTCATCTCGGTGCCTCTGTGAAAAGGCTGTACTGCCTTTCTCAAAGTTTATTCAGACAACTGAATGCATAAAACAAGTCATTTAAGATGCCCCATGGGGCTCTGGGCAGTTGTGATGGAAACCTAATTTTCAGTCATGGCTTGGCAATATATTGAATTAATTCAAATAATCAAGGTTTGCTTTATGAAAGTCAAGAAAAATGCCTAAATTGCAATACAGAGATAATTCGCTTGCAGACATTTCTTGCTCAACGAAATTCCAAAAAAAACTTGCATTCTTGCAAAATATTAAGTGTGAATGTGTTTTTCCAGTTATATATGGCTTATAGTTTTAGTATATAAAGATTATTTTTGAGTCAAAGTTTATCATCCGTTCATGTCGAGAGAGGATTAAAATACTAAGGTATCTGTAACACTGAAAAAAAAATCTATACATAGTTTTTTGCCTATAAACACCCAGCTGTATTTTCACTCATTTCTGATAAGTTTACAATGAAACCGATAAAAAAATAATTACTTGTATCCCATTTTGTGCTGACAGGACTTGAATCTTGTCCCTGAGAAAAATGAATTTCTAATAGAGTAGTCTAAATAATAGTTTACAAAAGATTGCAGGAAAATAATTACATATGGACAAACTTGGCTGAGTACAACACATTTATCAATGATGTGGGAGGCAGAGCACATTTTAACTTCGAGATGGAAGCAGATAGCACTGGTATCACTTATTTCATCGTCCTTGAGGAATGAACAACACAACAAAAGTATAATAAAGCTTGCATTACAAAGTATTACTGTTAAAATTACACCACAGTTGAAAATATGAGGAAAAAATCTGAAATGTTATTTGGTATTTATTACATAGTTCAGCTGAATATGAGACTGCAAAGCATCAAATAAACATATGCCTCTAGTGGAAAAAAACCCTCTTAATCCTCCCTTTCTTTTCTTTTCTTACTCAGAAGTTACCACCGTCCCTCCATTTCCAAACATAATGCTTCACATTCATTTCATACTTTCATTGCTGTCTGTCTGCATCGGTGCGTTTTGTGAGCCCATTCTCCATCAAACACACACAAGTACAGCATATACAGTCCGGGCTCGTCCCCTCTTTCTCAAATAACTTTCAAGCTCATGAATTCCTCACTCCCGGTTAATGTAGCGTGAAAACATAACCATAATCTGACACAATCGCAATGGAATGACAGTAATCTGTGCTGTATCTCAGGCATGTGTGAGGTAAATGCAGTCCTCGCCTTTATATTTACGTGGTCAGGGTAAATTAATGAGGGGGGGAGATGTAATGGAGTCAGTGACCACTGCCACACTTTCCCTTTTAAATCACTGTCGCAGATCGGCAGCTGTAAAATTAAAGATCAATCTAACAGATTTTAACGGCGCTGCTTATATGAGCAGTGTGGATACCTCCGCTGAGCTGATGTGGTTAGCCTGATTAATTAGTGCAAAAGGCCTGGGCTAGCACCTTGAAAAAAAAATCATTGATCTTTCCGTACAATAAAGCAGCTTCACAAAAGTAGCCAATTTTTACACCAAGTTAAACTCCAACAATTGCAGAGATGCAGTGTTATAACATCTGAATAGTGTTTTCTACAGCAGATACAAGTGTTTTCTTCTGTGCATATTAATGCAATCGCCCAGGAAAATCTCGCTAACGTAGCTATCCATTTTTTGCACAGCATGACCATTGCACAGGACAGGGGGACCCCGCATACCAGCTAGCAACATTCATCTGCTATTAGCTATCTGGCCTGGAAAATACGAGTAATACGTGCACGGTGCGTACACATAGGTGGGACTTCTCGTCTGGTGTATAGTCACACTTTGCAAATAAGTGCATGCCAGAGACAAACATCATGGAGAGACAAGCTGAAAACCACGCTGGAGTTTTTTCCCCATCTTCAAATGCCAGGCTGCTAGCTAGGCAGCTAGCTTCTTAGCTACATTGTTATAGCAAACGTAGACGCGCATCCTCGGCCAGGAAGCCAGAGGGGCTGCAGGCTGCCCGGGATGAGCAGCAGGAGAACAGGCTAACCTGGCAAAACTCCTGGCAGAAATGCAGGGAGGCTTCCAACGGAGATTGTGAACTCTCTTTCAGAACTGTGGTCAAACCCTGGAACCGCTCTCGGAGCTCTTCGATAGCTTTCCGTGTGTCATATTCCCTCTCTGTCTCCCCCTCCGCCATCTTCACAACAATCACGACCGCGTACGCACAGATGTTACGCTGCCAGACTCGCACACGCACGCGCACGCAAAGGGGGGAGGGGAGAGCACACGGTGTGCTCCACATACCCCCGATGTCAACAAAACATCAGTGACCTTACGGGGTCTCCAAACCAGTCTGCATCTGGAGGTGAGGGGCTCATTAGCAGAGTGTCCCACTGTAGACCCTGTCTGTGAAGGCTCGTGCAGTCTCCTCCAGGCAGGACCACCACCACAAAAACCTACAGCAGGAACCAGAACACAGGCCCAAGGGGATGTTTGTTTGAAGACTGATTTCCTGGAGCATCTGGGGATCATCCTGGAAACTTTGAGCATCACACACTTCTTTTCTAGTATTCAGGTGGATTTTCTAAACATCACTTTGTGGCTTTTTTTTGGTTCAGCTCAAGATGGAAGCAGAGATTCCCAAACTCTAACTCTCTCAACTTTAAGTCCATAATGTACATTTGATGTCTAAAAAATGTAGATGTTAAAAATTCAGAGGGAACATATCATACACTGTCGCCCATAAAGTTGGAATATTTGGGTTTTTTTTTACTGTTTCACATGAAATTATTTATTCTGGATAGATAAAGTGTAAATGGGACTCACATTGTAATCATTGCATCTGTCAAAGGTAGATCCTGATGTGTATGAATAAGAATAAAAAGAAGAATATGTGTGTGAAAACAAAATTATCCCAACTTTATAGGTAAAACTTTAATTTAAAAATGTGCTATTACAGATTTATTACATATTCAGATACAGCTGTGCTCATACTGTGACAGCTGCGACAAATGACACTTATTTCAGCTGGTAACTGTGTTTTTTTTTCTTCAGTAACTGTGAAGATTTCAGTCTGAATTATTTCATCTGAACTACACTTTATAATATTTGAGCGTCTTCCTCCAGCACAGTTATAATGCATCTCCATTAAGAGTAAAAGTATGATCTGACTGTCCAGACTGAGAGATAAATCTTAAAAATAATGACTTCTGTGTGAAAAGATCCAATTTAGTTCCATTTTTTCCTCCAGTGTGAACTACTGAACAGAGTAGACATCTGCTGACAAGGCTTTATCTGTCTGATCTGAAACTTTACAGATCAATTGGAATTTTATTTTACAAATGTCATAAGTGTAATAACTGTAATAATCATAACTGTCTGTTGTGTAACATAAGGGCCAGTGTTTGGGGAATTACTGCAATACATAATACAGAATACATCTAATTTGTCAAGTATTCTGTTACATATCATACACACATATTACATTGACATATTTTACTTATTTATTTAATTTCTTTAGCATTGTATTACCATATTATTACTTCTAATAGTGTGAATGAATGGGATTCACATATTACTACCACAGAACCCCAGAGCTGATCTGAATGTTGGGTAGTTATTTATTTATTTGTGGTTTATTTGATAGGGACAGATACATATACAAAGGTAAACTGAGAACAGCAATCCCAAGTAAGTATCTGAGTGTTTGTAACTAATGCTAGAAGGGCTTTTATAGAAACAAAAATGTCAGATATCAAGTATAACCTGAGTATAGTTTGAATGACACAGAGCAAAAATGCAATTTTCCTTAAAACTGATAACAACAGAATATTAAGAATACATATTTAAACACAAAATTACAAGCTAAAAAAAATTATGTGGAAATACAAATGGTGTGGGGGGGGAAATGGTTAAATCGATTAATTTTGACCTTTTATTTTGCACAATAGAAAATTAGAGTGAAATACATTAAACATAGATAAAATAAAACATTTTTTAACGGTGGAACATATTTTCATTCATTTTCTGCCCTGTAACTAAAATATTCCTGAAACAAAAATGGCACAAGCAACAGCACTTTTACACTCTCTGTTTTCACACAGCATGAAATGGATGAAAAAGATGTTACAGCAGTAGCAGTAATGTAAATTCCCATCTATGCTACAAGAGTGCACTGGGTAAAATCGTACATTCACAGACACTTGAAATCTGTGTTCACAGTCAGAGACAAAATGTGCGTTTTCTGAGTGTAAATGTGTATTTCAAGTGGCTGGAAATGAGTGTTTTTACTCTGTGGGGAAGATGCAGTTTTGCCTTTGTTTTAAAACATGGATTTATGGGATGCTGTTTCAATGTCAAAGCAAATAATGAAGACTCAAAAAATTATGTTGACTTTAATAAATGTATGCTAATTGTCAGATATTTAAATGTCTAATGTCATGTGTTAATTTTGCACATATGTTCATCTACCAAATAAGTAAATATGTCTATATAGGATTAAAGGTAATATTACTAATGACGTTTCTACTTTAGCCTAAATTCATGTTTATCAATAAAATGTATGAGCGTTTGTGAATGTTACAATCCACATATGCAACAAATTAGCATTTTTCTATTATTTATATATATAAATGTAAAAAAAAAATCAAAATAATTCATATTTGAAGTTGTTTATTGTCTAGTCTTCATGTTTGATTGAGTGACTACCAAGTGTGTAATGGCAGAAGTTATAATCACTTGCCTTTTGTTGGCTGTGGCTTATTTCAGCCTTCATTAAATTACACATTCAGGAGTTAATGCACTTTAACTAATTTCTTACGCCCCACAGTAATCAGCACAAAAATCTTTCAACACAGACATAAGCATATGAGACACATTCACACACAAAAAAAGCAAAAAAATTCCAACTGCACATTTTAATTGCTTAATCTACACAAACATTATCTATGCAAAAATATAGACTAATTCCACGTCATGGACACAGATTTGCTACAAAAATATTATCTGGCAATGCAAGGATAATTAATTTATAACAAAGTAGAGCATGTGCACAATTTGCTGCCAAGCTGAGTACTGCAAAATGGTTTCCAGTTGCCATCTGTCATATCTTATGAAAATAGCAGGTGCTGCAGTGGCACTCGGTGTGGTTTTTCACCGGAAAACCATCCACCTCTGTCTGAAATAAAAACAGCAAGAAGATGTGCAGGAGTAAGCATCATCGTATCAATTTCCAGCTGCAAATAGGAAGTGTCATTATATTTCTGCTTATCAGTAGAAGTGTGGGGTTAAATTCACACACTTTGAAACAAGAAGCAAAAACAAAGTGTAGAACCCTCTAAATGCATAGAAA
>JAPTYQ010000016.1:29379324-29396554 GCA_029814465.1 Ostorhinchus cyanosoma | reverse complement strand
TGGTAAAGGCAAATTTTAATATTTTGAATTAAAATGAAAAGGATGTGATCTAATGCCAAAAATTGCAATTGTTGCCTCAGGTTCAATATGAGACTCAGGAAGAAATTTAAACATAGACTGCCTTTTTTTTTTCTTTCTTCAGTTACGAACAAAACTAAAATATATGAGACAGTGTGGCTGGTTCAGGTTCAAGTATAGGATTCAAGTCCAAGTTTGAGTTCGAAGTTTTGCCACCTTCACTTCAGACCAATGCAGTCTTTGAACCACTTTGAATAAAATTACTCTATGTCTTAAGCAGATTGAGGATGAATAAATGTTGTAAAGTATAGATTGCCATACATCTTCAGAATATTTACTGGAACTTTAAATGAACAAATCATTATAATATTCAGATTTCTTGGGTCCAGTTTCTGCATTTCTACTGCTATTGCACTGTCCACAGATATTCAGAAATGTATATAAAACAAAAAGGCAATACTGTAATAGGACAGAACCTCTTTGACATTATAAAGTCAAGTTTTTTATTTTTATTTTTATGGTTGTGGTCTAATTACATTGCACATACTCTTCTCTACACTGTGGATTGAGAAACCTGCAATTATTTTGACCAGTTAAAAATCTGGTGCCGTATGTAACACATTTAGTCTGGATTCTTTAGTGGTTTGTTCTCATCTCAAAATATCGGACTCATTTAAGTGAACAATAAAAAATGAATACATGATGGAAACACTTTTTTTAACCACTAAATGAACATGATTGAAGTGTTATTGGATCAGATTGCTGTTAAACTTTGGAAACAAAACCACCTACAATGTGTTTTCTGTGCAAACTGTCTCTTTCTTTCACAGTGATGCAGTTGTTTCCTTTAGTCTTGTTATGAGCGCTGTATATTTTTTTAAAATGAAGTTTGCATCCAAATAAATTAAAGACAGACATTATCATGGACTCCACATGTGAGGGTTTTAGCTGAACTTTTATGCAATGATTGTTAAGTGTTTTTAAAAGCTTGCTTGCATAAATTTTTTTCTTTCATCAACTTATTTTTATTGTGCAATTGAGTATTTTCTTTTATTACCATTGCTTCTATATATTTTTTCTCTTTGTATGTCAAAAAGTTACTCTTTCTGTGAAACAATAAATGGTGAATTCATGTCTTACCATAAAATCGTTCAAAAAGTTCTTTAACATTGGTGGAAAGTAATTCTTCAGTTTTGAAACAGTAATTATCCAGTTAATTATCATAGCCTGATTAAAGAAATACTAAATTTATCCTTGTGATGAGGAGTTTGGATATTAACATAATATAACAAATGTAAATAGTTTTTAAGCCAAATAATTACATTACACCATTTATTTACAACTGTACACAAAGTTGAATTAGGCTAATTTTGATTATTGTAAAAAACCAAAAACAACCACACAGAGTTCTGAATTGTAACAATACTTGTTGTACATCTGAGTATTTTTTAACACTGTAACAACCACTCATACAAATGATTATTTTGTTTATTATGTAATATCACAAAAAAAACTAATTTCAAGTTAAATGGGTCAAACTGCAAGATTTTCTGCAATATGACAGCAAGTGTACAAATATGCACTTGGCTAAATATAAAGCACTCTCCACGACTTATTTGTCTCTCTAGACTGTCTATATACATCCATGTGTCAGCAGAGAAGCACAGTGTGATGTTTTCTATTGTTCATGGGTGTTAAATCCATGAGAAGAGTGACACAGTGTGGTAGAAACTGGTATCTGCTTCACCACTTTAAGTTCAAAGCCTACTGTGTGGCTTATGCAGACCTATAACCCACAACCTCCTACACGCCCATACTTTACCAATAGGTAGGTTACAAAGATGTGGACCAACATTTAATAAAATATAGATGTATAATATTCACACGCGCCATGTAAAAATTCCGCTTAATAATAATAATAATAATAATAATAATAATAGTAATAATAATAATAATAATGTAAAGGATTACGTATAAATTAGCTTATTTAAAATTTGTGTCAAACATTACTTAACCTACTTTCAATCCTGTACTCAGTCGCATTAAACTTGTGAGATTGTGGTCTCTTACGGTTTTGTTTTGGGTTTTTTTGCTATAATTTGTGTGCTCAGACTAGTGCCTCCGTTATCTTTTATTAGTGACACGTCCATCGCCTGTAATAATGATAGATGCTGCATGACCTGCTGCTCTACTGTAAAATGCATACAAGGCAAGCCCGTGCAGGGCTGTCCAAGAAACCCCATCGACGAGACAAAACTCGAGGCGTGAACGTGGCAGCCATTTTACATCATCAAGAGTGAATGACTGAAGCCGGACCAGTGCCGGGAGTTTTACACTTTTTCTGTCTTTTAAATATCACATTTATCTTCCTAAATAATCAACACCATACACGTTGGTGATCCAGCGGCAGGTAGGGCGAATGCTACTAATTGGTCACGTGATTGTTACTTAATTGATTGCTAAAAAGACTGAATCGTGCGGTGCTGTTTCAAACAATGTGGAAACTGGTGGTGGTTGGGAACGAGTTCTCCAGACCGGCTTTTTGAAAATGGACTCTTCCTATGTGGCGGCACGTTGACAAACCACGCATCTAGCAGGCTAAACCTCTAGCTTTCAAGGCCTCTTTTACTCTAATTAAAATTTAAAGCCATACTTTGGCTATTGATTTAGTCCACAGCGACAAATGACGTTGTAACAATGGCCTCACTGAAATTCCGTTCGAATTAGCATGCTAGCTTAAGCTAGCCTATTTTGACAGATCATGGAATTGACAAGCTCATTGTCATTGTATGCTAACAGTAGCTCGCTGGCAAAAGCCTGTTATCATGGAAAAGTCTGACATTTCAACCTTACAAATATATGCACTTACACGTTTTTATCTCAGTAGAACACTGACTACAGGTGCAGTCTTAGAAAACGTACACTAGCGTGTCATGTTATTGTATCGATGAAGGTCCTCAGTTAGCTTGATTGCTTATTGCTCTAGCTTTGCGAACTAGCCCGTTAGCTAGCTACCGCTAGCCCCAACGTGTGCGGGTCTGTCCATACCCGCTAATTCAAACGTTAAACTTAATGTTATTTTTATAGAACAGAGTTTGTACCGGATAAAGTTGCAGTCATTACAGATTCAAAATGAGACTGATATTTTTGTTTGATCACAAGAGCCGCATCTATATAGAAATGTTTTCAAGCAAAGAGAAAGCACGTGCTTTGGAAATGGATGTGATCGATTAGCTGACATTCCAAGGTATTGGTAGCATTATATCTAGACGCTAATATTAGCCAAGGGTAACATTGGCTAAGTTAACGTTAGGCCAAAACAAAGACTGCCCTCCACAATTTGCTGAGGCCAGCGTTGCCGGATACAGTAACGTGAATAGAGAAGAGTTAGAGCTGCTTTGCCCAAGAAATGTCAGACCAAGTCTCTGCAAACAAGTGGAGAGTGATATTGAGGGTCGTTTGTAACGTAGTAATAACTGGTTGCCTTAGTGTCACAATTTGTGCTGTCAAAGCGTCAGTAAACATAATGCTAAAGGGTGCATAGTTGCTCACTGGTCAGCCACCGGAAACCGGGGCTCACTCTCAGATGGAACACGTGTATCAGCTATCTAGCCTGTGCTGAAGTCAGCAGTGAGAAGGTAAGCTAACATGTAATTTAGCGACCAAAGCAGACAAGGCTTCTGCACGAGCAGCGTCCAAGAGGTATAGCATAAGCAAGTGATTTTGCCTCCATTTACAGAAACCTCTTGCTGTGATTGGAAAAGTTTGTCACTAGGACGCAAGTCTAATAGTCTTAAGTTTTACTTTTATATGATGCCTGTTTATTGATCGGATTTGGTATGTGCATTGTCTGGCTTGTGCATAATGTGATAATTTCTGTGTCAACTACCCATATGTAGGTTTTTGGGGCTTCTGCCTCATGCAGGCTGAGAGCTACAAGTGTTGAGTCCGGATAGTGAAAAGTCTCCAGACTGTTAAATACTAAATATCCAAACTCGTTGTCCATGGGGTGACATCCAAAACATGGATTAAAATTTGCACTGGATAGATTGACAGTGGCACTCCCGCTATAAATCATAAATGATCAAAACAGTTTTTACTAAAGAATTAAACCATTTTGCCTGTTAAGTCTGAGACTTTGCACTCTCCGGAACACATCCCCAGTCTTGCCCTTGACCCAGGATTAATTTGGCTCATTGCATTTACACAGATTTCTGGAGACATGGCCACAGAACATATTAATGGAAATGGTCCAGAAGAACCAATGGACACCTCTGCTGCAGTTACCCATTCTGAGCACTTCCAGACTTTATTAGAAGCTGGTTTACCACAGAAAGTTGCTGAAAAACTAGATGAAATTTACATAGCAGGTAAGGCACAGTGAATACACTTGCATATTAAAATATGCAAATTTTTGTTTTTATCAATTCTTTTGCATGTACTGTCATTTTATCACCTTTTTGAATGGGGGAATTGGGTTCCTGAAGCAACTTTTTGTGGTTTCCTACCAAAATGGGTACTGCAGTGCTTCAAAATATTAAATTACACATTACTAGAGTGAAAATGTGTAAATGATTGCAGCATTTGCATTCCCACCATGGTTGCATGAAGTCTGGTGTCAGGGCGAGTGAATTTTCCTCTCCCTGGGAGTGTCTTGGTGAGCCTGTCCACTCTCCCCATTCATGAAATTAATTTGCATCCCATAACTGCTGAGGAAAGAACTTTTGCAAATGTGTTCATTTAGATGCAGTTAAAATATCTCTTGCTTTTGGTGATTTCCTTTTGAAGTTACTGTAGGGGAGAGTCAGTCCAAATCTTCGAGGTCATTTTAGGACTCATTTTGGTCAGTCAGATCTAAAAAAGTACTGGTCTGGCCTTTTCAGCCAGATGGGAGTGAGGCAGAAACAATGGCAGCAGCTGTCTGGTGTGTGGCTGCATGGGACAGGTGACGGCCCCTTCATAGAGGAGAATGCAGACTGGCTCATTAGAAACTCCCAGCCACAGTCCAGAGGGCCACTGGCATATCGAGTTGCACTTTCACATCTGTTGTGATTAGTTCTGCACAAACCTGCTGGTTGTAGAATAAAGTCCAGCATGTCTAATGACTACAGCCTAATTAGTTTAGGCCTGTCCCACCCCTCACTTGTAATTGTAGTAATTGCTCTTGAAACCTCAATTACATAAATATTTTTATGCAGTGTAACTTGCATGCAAATGCTTCTTTCCAATGAATTTGGTAGTACTTTAATGTCTGCATGAAATATGAATTGATCCTTTGTCTTCCTGTTAGTAGTTCACCTCTTCTGTGTGTGATTTGTCCTTTTCAATAGGTTTGGTGTCACACAGTGACTTAGATGATCGAGCGATTGAAGCTCTGAAAGAATTCAACGAGGAAGGTGCTCTGCAAGTCCTGTTGCAATTTAAGGACAGCGACCTCTCACATGTTCAGGTATGAACTTGGTAACTTTGTATACTACTTAATCAACTTGGATGTTGCATGCCAACTTTTCACAGTGAATGGTTATACCCTGCATGTTGCAATTTATGATAGTTTTTTGTTTGTTTCACAATAGCTTTTAGATATTTCTGGTCCTATCTAAGAAAGACTTTTAACTGTCTTGTGTAACTACTTAGACTTTAAAGTCAAACTAAAATTGTGGTGTCGTACTGATGAGGTTGTTTAATTCTCCTTAATGTTTTTTCTCTTTCATTTAGAACAAAAGTGCCTTTCTTTGTGGCGTGATGAAGACGTACAGACAGAGAGAGAAACAAGGGACCAAAGTGTCAGACACTAATAAAGGACCAGATGAAGCCAAAATCAAAGTGAGAACTAATCCATTGTTTAACAATGATGCTAAAACTTATTTTTATACTAGAGCATGTGCGATTAATGTTAGTTTACATCTTTTACTGTGAATTTTACTTGGATTAAGTTATTTGATCTTACTCCGATTTTTTATTTTTTTTCCCCCATATTTCAGGCTTTGCTGGACAGGACTGGCTACACACTTGATGTGACAACAGGCCAGCGGAAGTATGGTGGTCCCCCGCCAGAGTCTGCCCATTCTGGGGCACAGCCCACTATTGGTACAGAGGTAAGCACGGGAGTGTGAGTGACGGTCTAATATAGCTATCAATGTAAGCAATTGGCAGTTATTGAGAGGTTTCCCTCTCTCTAGCTCATCCACATGAATAGTAAATGTCTAATTCATAGATTAAACATGACATTAAACCAGCATTGAGTATAGTCATATGGTGTCCAAATGATGAAACTCTTTTTCTTCTGTAGTAACCATGGTTACAATGATAGCTTACCGCTAAGAGCTGACTGGATGCCTTAACCTAAATGTTATCAATCCCTTATTTAAACTCTATCTCAAATTCTTTTCTTACATGATATTTTATTTCTCAATCTGACAGATATTTGTAGGCAAAATCCCCAGAGACCTCTTTGAGGATGAACTGGTTCCACTGTTTGAGAAAGCTGGCCCCATCTGGGACTTGCGCCTGATGATGGATCCTCTCAGTGGCCTGAACAGAGGCTATGCCTTTGTCACTTTCTGCACTAAAGAAGCTGCACAGCAAGCTGTCAAATTGGTATGTTCTCTGTCCTGCAGTTATAACCACACAGTAGTAGTCAATACAAGAAGTTAATGTATCATTTATTTTCCTTAAACATATGTGTCAATGTTACCATGTTAATGACATCTGTGCAGCCTGGCATCCATTTAGTTGACCCTGCTGCCTTTTTTGTCTCTTGCTTACACTATCCTCCATTCTTCTGCAGTGCAACAACAATGAAATTCGACCGGGTAAACACATCGGCGTGTGCATCTCTGTGGCCAATAATAGACTGTTTGTTGGCTCCATCCCTAAGAGTAAAACAAAAGAGCAAATTGTTGAAGAATTTGCAAAAGTTACAGGTGAGTAGATGGCATCATTTGATGTTTCATTCAAAAATATGTTCAGAAATGGATTAGAGTTCCATAGGCTCTTAAATGTTAAACTACTCATGTCAATAGCTCTGCATTAAAGATTAGTAATACTAGAACCATCTGAAGGCATGATAGGAATGATTTCTTTAAACATGTGATGTTTGTGTCCAAATGATGACCTCATTACTATGCTGGAGTGACTCATGTTGCTGTGAGAGCTTACCGCTAAGATCTGACTGGACACCTATGCAATGTTATGACACAAGATATTTATACAACACATGTCATTGCAACAGTAATCCATGCTGAAGAAATTACCAAACTATTCCAGTAAAGTTTCATGTTATGCAGGCCTTTGTTGAAATGCAGGTGGTTGTTGGTTGGTAGGTCTGTGCCTTTAAGCATGATTTCTGTTGAAATAAGTTAACCACCTCCTGTCCTGTTTTGTTCTTTTTCTTGTTCCTGCAGAGGGTCTAAACGATGTCATATTGTACCACCAGCCAGACGACAAGAAGAAGAACAGAGGCTTTTGCTTTCTGGAGTATGAGGACCACAAGACGGCAGCCCAGGCCCGTCGCAGGCTGATGAGTGGGAAGGTGAAGGTGTGGGGAAATGTTGTCACAGTGGAGTGGGCTGATCCCATTGAAGATCCTGATCCAGAGGTGATGGCCAAGGTAAGGCTTAGAGATATAGGTCATCTATAGGAGGGAGTGATTGTCATTGCTTTTTTAAAAAAATTTTATAATTGAAAGGGTTATCAGGTAGAGAAAGCAAAAGGGCAGTTGGGGAACATGAACTTTTATTTTCAATAGCATCCCAATATTTAATTATGAAAAACATGAAATGCACATTTGTAAAAAGAAGTTGCTGTAATGTGTATTGTTGTGCACAGTTGGAAGATAAAATAAACATTCAGCCAACAGAAAAGAAATGATTGTTTCATCTCTAGTCCAATTTTTCAGGGTAGTATTTAGATAATGGCGTATAAAGAAGCAGAAGGCAAGCATCATCGTCTCACCTGAATTTGTATTTTTTTTTCTAATGCAACTGCCTTTCCAAATTTTTCATTTCCAGGTTAAGGTGCTGTTTGTGAGGAACTTGGCAAGCACTGTTACGGAGGAGATACTTGAAAAGGCCTTTAGTCAGTTTGGCAAACTGGAACGGGTGAAAAAATTGAAAGACTACGCCTTCATCCACTTTGAAGAACGAGATGGTGCTGTGAAGGTACAGAATAATAAAAATATTTCTCTTGAATGTGTGCTTAAGTTTGTCAGTGCAGGCCCTCCGGAATTGAATGTTTAAATCTTGATCAATTTCACAGGCTTTGGCTGATCTCAATGGAAAAGACCTTGAGGGAGAGCACATTGAAATCGTCTTCGCCAAGCCCCCTGACCAGAAGAGGAAAGAACGCAAAGCCCAGAGACAGGCTGCTAAAACACAAATGTAAGTGAGGAAACGCAGCCTTCTCACCCTATAGGATAGATGAAAAAATGTAAATGTTGATGTAAAGCAGAATATGTTGATGCTGAATCTGTGTCGTTGCGTCACAGGTATGATGAATACTACTATTATGGGCCTCCCCACATGCCACCACCCACAAGAGGCAGAGGACGAGGTGGACGGGGAGGGTATTCTTACCCACCTGATTATTACAGCTATGAAGACTATTATGATTACTATGGATATGATTACCACAACTACCGGGGTGGCTATGACGACCCGTACTACGGCTACGAAGACTTCCAGGGCTCTGGGAGAGGCCGAGGAGCCAGGGGAGGAATCCGCGGCAGCACCAGTCAGACCAGAGGCCGCGGTGTCGTCACACCAAGGGGCCGAATGGGATTCTCCCAGCGAGGAGGCCCTGGAACAAGCAGAGGTAAATATAATGCAGGGAGAATTTGTCTGTTTTTGCAGGTAATTAAGGCATAATGTGGTAATTTTATCTTCATAGATGATAACTGTTCTAACACATATCACATCTTCTCTGGTTTCCTTAGTCATGTGCATGGTATGACTGATATAGTAGATGCACAAAGGAAAGCAGATGTGAACTAAAAATTTTCATTTCACACTGTTATCTGTAAATCAGTCGCTGATCAATGACCGGAAGTAACTCTGTGAAATACCATTTGGGATTTTCACATGCACTTAAAGGTTCATCACAGATCGAACTGCAGCAATGAGTCCAATACTTGCCAACTATTTAATTATTCTCCAACCATTGTGATAATCTTAATGAGGAAAATGAAGTTAAAATTCTCTGATTCCAAGTTAAATATTTTTTATTCCTATGACATTAAACTGTATATGAAGACATTAGTAGCTTTTGTCAACATTTTTCACCATTTACTGACAATTTAGTCATTAAGTAATTAATTAATGGAAGAAATGATGATTGTATTGGTCACTAGTAAAACTCATCCCTAATCACAACATAATTCACATTTGCAAGAGAGGAAAAAAACTGACAAGTTGACTGTACTAAAATGCATCTCTTGTCATTGTTCCAGCAGGGAAGCGGGGCCGAGGGCGGTCCTGACCTGTCTCAGTGGATACTGACTTGATGTGTGGGGTTACACCGTAAGCTGCAATGGATGTTGACACAAAAAAAAGAGCATGAGAAAAAAGCTCCAATGATATTCCAGCCTTACAGAAGAAGCATCTTCCCTCCCCCTTTTTTTTTTTTTTTTTATTTTCTCTTTTTTTTTTTTATTTTCTTAAACTGCCACCTTAAAAAAAATGACAGGATTTTGAATACTCGCCACAGCCTCTTTTGCCCTGAGCCCTTTTATTCAGCCCTGATATACAGGGCTCTATGTATTGCCCTAACAATCTCCCCCTTCCCTGTCCCTGAACATGCCATTTTTTAAATAATTATTAATGAATTTGCACTTTTTAAGTTTCTTAGGTTTGAAGTGGCTCAAAGGAGCTTGATGCTATGTATATGTTTGTGCTAATCGCAATTTTTATTGTCGGAATATCCATGTTTAATCTTAATCGTTTGATCTGGATGTTTGAAAGAGAACATTTGCAGGTTTTTAGGGTGTACCCACCTGGCATGGATAAGTCAGGCATTCCAGGAAAGTGGTTCTTTTCAGAACTTGTCTTTAAAGGGTTGGTTGACTACCTCAGTACAGAGGACTAAACTACCCGGCCTGTACTGTAAATAGGGAAACTATATTGATGAAAGCAGGGCTTGTTTTCATACAAAATATGCACAAGAGCTGCAGCGCATAAACGATGTACTTAATGTAATATAGTCATTTTAGCTGCAGCTCTGACACTGCAAACAGTCAAACTGGGCATGCAAAACAATCTCATATGATGAGTCTGAACAAGCCCTGCTTTTATCCTATTTTGAACTGAATTAGCCGCCTTGCTTCTTCAGAGTATGTAGTTACTGGTGTATAGTTTTTTCGGATAAAATGTTACTTTTGTAAAGGCTTCATCATCACAGGCATCCAACTGCCTTTGATTAAAAAAATAAAAAACAAAAATAAAGCCCTGCAGTGTCCCTTTTTGTGCCACTGTATTATTCCAGTGGGTTTGTTTTTATATGGATACAATACATTTTCAAATAACGTCAGAATAATGTACAACCAATCCTTCATCACATAAGATCATGTTACTCTTGAATGATCCCTTCCCAGCTCCCAAGACAGCAACTATGTAGAAGAACTTTGAAGTTAATCTTGATGGATGACTGAATTGCCATATTGCCCAGCCAGTGAGCATGTGTGCCTAACGTTAGCTGCTATGATTTGGTGAGGGATCATAGTCCCATAGTGGTAGAAGGGATACTGCAGTGAATGATTTCTATTTCCAGGTATAGCAAAAAGGAAACTGTGCTATTCAATCCCAGTTTTCTATACAGTTAACTCCCTCATTAAAAAATCATAACAACCACCTTTTGAAAAAAAAAAAAGATGTTAGCAGTTTTAAACTATTGTTGGTGGCCAACAACGTTTTTTGCATTCCTGCAAATAAATTGTTTTATACTGTAAAATGGAGGTGAGTGTAACTTATTTTTGTAATAAAGTTTTTGATTTCTATCTGTGTCTTCCTCTTTGGATGAAGTCTTTAACAGGTGCCAGATGGATGCTGCTCCTCAACTGGTGTTAAATATTACAACTTTAGCATTTCTTTTTTTTTTTTTAGAAAATTCTTTTCAAGTGTGGTTTTTTTTTTTGGTGTTGATTCAAGGTCTACTGTGAAAAACATGAACAGCAGAATAGAAGTGTTGCAGTCATTCAAGGTGAAAAAAGGTTTAGTTTTCCAGCGCTGAAATGTGTACAGAATGAAAGCTATTTAACTATTGAATTTGGGTCCTCAAATGAAGTCATAAGTGGTAGTTTTGTAAAGTTGTTTTTTTAGATGTATTGGGTTAAAATGTGAAATTTAGTGAATTAAAGAGTGGAACACAAAAGGAATATTTGAGCTGTTACTTCAAAACACTGAACATTAAATTACATTGACTTCTCCCAGGGTTAGATTTATGATTATCTATAATCTCTTAATCCTTTGTATATATGTAATACATTTTAAACAGCCAACCAGCACTTGTGGTTTTCAATCTTATCAAAATATGTAATATTTAAGACTTTTTATCTGAAGCAAAAAAAAATCCCAAACAATGTAGACCAGTTTGACTTTGTGAAGATAATACTGAAACAGGGTAAATGGATTAATCTAAATAAACTTTGGATCTTTAACCGGGGTACCTACAGATTTCTTCACCTCATTACCTATTAAAAAGGTTTTGTTATGGCTTATGCACACACTTTTTCTCTAATTTTAAATAATGAATAGATATTTGGGTAATCTTCCACATACATCCAGTCTTAGTCATTCTATGCAGGGCTGCTAGAAATTACGTAAACCATGAATTCTGGTTGTTGCACATGTGAAATGACGAGAAGGTAAAAGAGAGTCACTTAAATGCAGCATGAAAAAAAAACCAAAACGCATACATTCACCTCAAATGACCGCATTTTAATTGAATCCACAAGTATTTCCTCAGTTAAACAAGTTCTCCTAATCTGTATTTATTTTTAAATAAATATAAATGTGTTACTAAGCAGTAATTGAAGTATATTAATGTTTTATTTATTTATTTTTAACTGCTCCATTATAGCCCTTATAATCGTTGCTAAGGGTAACCATAGTAACAGCACTAAGGCGGTGACCACAGCGGAACTATACTCATTAGCTTGTGGTTAACCCAGAAAATTTTCTCCATGTTAGTCAAAACATACAAAACTAAAAAAAAAAACAAAAAAAACCGGAAAGCAATACTCACTTTCCCCGAGTAATTTCACTTGGAAAACGGTCTCTACATTAACCACGCTGTAGTATTTACGTCAAAACCCCGTTATTTTTGAATTATGGAGCTAAAACTCCTTGGCGGAAGAATACAACAAATAAAGAAAACAGAGCCGCTTCACTTTCAGTAGGTTCTCCGTGTCTTTTCTTCATCATGTGTAAGTATTGGTGGACTTGTGTGCTTTAAAACTACACTGGCCAGTGGTGCTGGCTGCTGTGAGCGGAGGTGACATCACTGACAAACAGGCAGCCGCCGTTGTTTCTCAATGGACTGAAATGACAGCCCGAGCACCGGAGCCTGTTAGCTAAACACTGGCCGACTTTGAGGAGGGCCCGTAGGCAGACGTTGCTGGGTTACCGTCGCTAATCCTCCTGTGGTTTACAGCTGTTGTCTTCTCCTCACATCAGCCGTAAATCGTAAGAGTCAGCCTACGTATTTATTCTGCGAATTCATGATGGTGTCGCAGCTCATCTTCAGTCAAACACGGCTGCTACCATCCACCGTACACCTACAGTAAGTACCGGAATCAGTCCAATACAATCTGTGCAACCTGCTATGCCAATAAATGTGTTACGGAAGGGAATAAATGTGAATGTTTTTGAGTCCACATTTGCTGCTACACGCCCTTGTTTATTTTTAGACCGTCTCTGCACATGGCTTCTCTATGTTTCAGCAAAATGCATTAGATTCAACCTGCCCAGGCTCCAAAAGTGACAAAGATGGGATGCATCGCGGTTTATCTGCAGAAAATAAGACGCAGGATGAAGCTGGACCTGCTCAGAGAACTGGGCCGTCAGTATCCAGTCTTCTGCTTCCTGCTGCTGGTCCTGCTTCTGTCCACAGTGCTTCTAAACAGGTAAGTGCTCAGTACTTGTATATAGTCCCCCAGACACCTTCTACTGCCCCCCATGCTGTAATAGTACTTCTTTTGGCAGATATATCCACGTCATTATGGTGTTTTGGTCATTCCTGGCTGGAGTTGTCACTTTTTACTGCTCTCTGGGGCCTGAGTCTCTGCTGCCCAACATCTTAGTTTCCATTAAACCAAAGACTAAGGTAAGTTAAATGCAGGCTTTACTGAGAAGAGCTTGGTGAGGCTGAAAAATATAAATTCATAGTATTTATACACAAAAAAGAGCATTAGTTGCTGTTTTATTATAGTGACATTTGCTGTAGTCATTACTAAACAGTGTTGTGTGTAACGAGTTACAAAGTAACACGTGACGTAACAACTTTTTCTGGTTTAAAAAGTAGTATGTGTGTTTTGTGTTTGTTTTTAACTGTCCTTGTCTAACATATTTTAAATTACAATAAAAAAAAAACAAAACCTAAAAATAAAAAGTAATATAACGCGTTAGTAACAAAAATAGTTCCTTTTTCAAATCGTTACTTTTCTTGGGGACAGGGGGGTCACATACAATTTTTACCCCTTAAGAATTATGCGTATGCTCAAACCGTCGGGCATGTGCAAACGCATTCTTTTATGTAAACATCCGGTAGAGAAGCTCATTTCACCTTGTTTCACCAGGTAACTAAACGAAAGAGTTGGACCAAACTGATAAGCCCTTATGTATTTTGTGTTCACCTATATGCCCATAAGATATTTCATATTATTTGACAGAGCTCAGTGGTGATGCTGAAGCCTTTAGTAGTTCAATCCTGAAAAAAGTAACTTTTTCTTCAGTTTTACCTGTTTCTGATATTATAACACTCAACTTTAATCTGTATTTTTATGAACATCTACATGATCAGTAAATTGCACGATCTACGGTGAAAAAAAGCAAAATGAAGAAATCATATTACAGTAAATAGCAATAAATGACCTAAGAAAGGTTAAATAGAGAAAAAAAATGCATTTAGGAACTGCCACTAAAGTAGCACCAGGCGTTTATGAGTAACCTTGATGAAAAAACTGCAGCTGTTCTGATTGACATTACACTCAGTCATTTTTGATCAATGTTTGTTGTTTGTATGTTTGCCATTAGTGCTTTGCTGTTAATTTAACTGTCTTGCAGTCGTACCAACAGGAGCTGTTTCCACTGGGCCATAGCTGTGCCGTTTGTGGAAAAATAAAATGCAAAAGACACAGGTGAGATTCCTGGATGTGGAGTTTCACAGTGGCATTTTAAAAGAAGCTATACCCCTGATATAATTGTACTGTGTTGTCAGCTTGTACTTACTTTATGCTGAAGAAAGGGTAAGGATAGGGCTTTATAGTTTTAATGCTGACAGTCAAAGGTCACACTGTTATCTGTATTCTAAATCCTATTGCATTTGTTTCATCAACATGGTTTGAATGTGGTTAAAACCCAGTTGTTTGTTTTCTGGAACATGCCTGTAAATTTTTTATGCTGTCTCCTAGTGTTCAGACAGGATACAGATGTGTTTTCTGGTTTTTACCCTTCAGCTGAGGTATATTTTAATAATTTTTTCATCTGTCTGTCCATTCAACGACATAATCGCATTATCTGAAGAATGCATCGACATATCGGCACTAAATTTATACTGTGGATGCATCTTGGCATGGAGCAGAAACCCATTGAATATATGTCACTTTCACCTACTTTTTCAAGGTCAAATGGTCTTGTGCAGTTATTATATCTGAGTACTTTCAAATATAAATATATATGTAATAAGTTTTACACAAAGACAATCTAATCTAAATTATAGGGCAGTAACTTTCAACAGAATCCTACACTATATTGACCAAGGGGAATTAATGTGTGTAGTAGATTATGTTATTAAAATGTGACTTTTCTGCTTGTTTGATTTACTGACAGGCCGACTTTATTATTGGAAAATTATCAGCCGTGGCTTGACCTGAAGATTCCATCTAAAGTTGACACTTCTCTTTCAGAGGTAACTGTGCTCGAACAAGGCTGACGTACTGTTATCACTTAAAACTATTAAACTGAAACTGTTTCTTTTTCATTTGAAGATTTTAGAGCTGGTTCTGGAAAACTTTGTTTATCCGTGGTATAGGTAGGTCATACGTGTGTATTTTCTGCCTGCTCTAATACACAGTATAGTGTCATTATTTAATTTATTCAGTGCCATTTGTCATCTTTAATCTGCAGAGACATCACTGATGATGAGGCGTTTGTTGATGAGCTTAGAGTGACTCTGCGCTTCTTTGCTGCTGTGTTGGTCCGTCGAACCCAAAAGGTGAAACACAATTTTTATTTATGAAGTTTTTAATATGATATTATGATTTTATGAACATGAATGATTTCAAATTCATTTGCTCTCTCAGGTTGACGTGGCATCCCTCATCACAAAAAAGCTCCTCAAGGTTTCCATGAAGCACATTGAAATAATTACCAAAGCAAGACAAAAAGGTAAAACACATACACTTTTTTGCTGATTGTAAAAAAAAAAAAAAAGCAAACACTGAACTGTTCTGCTCGTGTCTGCAGTGAAGAACACAGAGTTTCTTCAACAAGCTGCTCTAGATGAATATGGTCCTGACCTTCATGTAGCCCTTCGAAGCCGCAGAGATGAGCTCCTCTACCTGAGGAAGCTGACGGAGATGCTCTTCCCTTATATCCTGCCCCCCAAGGCTACAGACTGCAGGTAACAATGCTTTATCTACGCAATATCCCTCACAAAACATACACAAAGAAAGTTTATTAAGGCTAATTTCCACTCAGTTTGAGTATGGTGATTTTTTTACTTTGCATATTTTACCTGTAGCCTCTAAGACATTTGATGCTGTTTATCAATATCCATTACATTACTTGTAATAATTGTCAATACTCTTCATTGTGAGCTAAGATGCTACACTGCAAAAATCTAAATCTCACCAAGTGTATTTTTCTCATTTCTAGTCCAAATATCTCATCACACTGAAAATAAGCCATAATCACCTAAAGAGCAACTTTACCAAGATAACTTTCACTTGTTCTATCGGCAGATTTATTATTTTTTTTGGCTTTGTTTAAGATTTTTTTTTTTTGTGCTTATTTCAAGATTTTTTTTTGCTTAATTTGAGCAAAAAAAAATCTGCCAATGGAACAAGTGGAATTATCTTGGTAAGATTTCTTGAAATAAGATTTTCAAAATCTATTGTCAAAAACTAAGTTCTTATATCTCAATGAAAAGTTCCTGTTTAGGTGATTATGTCTTATTATTAAGTATGATGAGATATTTGGACTAGAAATGAGAAAAATACACTTGGTAAGCTTTAGAGTTTTTTCCAGTGTAATGTTAGGTGACCCACAGTCTTTGTAAGATATAGACACTATATTTTTTATTTATTTATAAGACATTTACTGTTTTGTATACCCTTATATCAGGTTCCATATCTGAAATATTAGTGTGAGTTAATTAGTAAAATCCATTTTGACCCGTATCCATGATCAGAACCTGTACAAAGATTTCTTTTTGCAGAACTCTGATCAGTTTTTCAAGTTCTTTAATTGCCTCTGCTCTATTCCTTTACTGTGGTAACAATCAGAAGTAGGTAATCCCAGCCCCATAAAGTAAAAGTCCTGCCATGTATTAGTTCTACGTGTTCACTTAACGCAGGTGATTCTGCTAATTATCTCATCTACCTGGATGCGCAGTTGTACTCATCAGAATGGACCGGTTCAGTGAGTGGTTGGAATAAATACATGGCAGGACTTTTACTCTATGGAGCTGGAATTATCCACCTCTGGTAACAATGCACAACATTAGCTACTGTTATATTAGAAATGGAGTCGGCTAATGTCAGCTCATAAACACACAAGCATGAGTGAATATTACATACTGAACCTTTAATGTGTGAATAAATAGTGATGTTATGTTGCAGATGCCAACGTCAGACAAACCAAGTTTTAGTTTCTGTGCATCTGCCTGTTAAAACTAGACAAAAACGTGACGTCGCTTCTTACCGTTAGGGGTATATCCCCAAACACCCCCAATCCTTAACCAGACAGCTATGATGTCATGACGTGAGGCATCCCCAGGTCAT
>JAPTYQ010000016.1:29211800-29222637 GCA_029814465.1 Ostorhinchus cyanosoma | reverse complement strand
GGAGCTGTCATCTACCTCCTCAGATACACAGGCCTCTGGAGTGGTCTGGACACTGGAGGAACAGACACCATCTACGTATGTCCTCAGAGACAGTGTGTCCACTAGTGTCTGAAACTGAGGATGAAGGCTGGTTTGGTTCTACTTCACCCCAGCAGGAGGATACTTCAGGTGGGCTTTTGCAAATATGTGTTTGTGTTTGTATTCCTGCAAATATTTTGACCAGAAAATGGTTATTTTATGTGATTTCAATATTTCTGATCATGTCTGTGTAGGGTTAGGTGTTATGTTGAATTGTTATGTGCTTTCAGTAATGTTCTGATATGCTGTCCAATAGAAGTGGCTGGAGCTGAACCCCAACTGAGCCCCACTGCTGAGCATGAGCCTCTGTCGACTGGTCAGCCTATTGGCCCTCACCTCTGACTGACAGGATTCAGACAGTTGGTTCCCAGAGGACCAAGTAAGGTACCACCTGACTTTGTTTTCCATAGGAATGAGAGTGATGGGAGAAGTTACCACCACAGATATTTCAAGAAGACATTAGTTAGTGGTGAAAAGATGGTTAGAAGTTGACTGATGTATTCAGAGAAGAACAGCAGCCTTTTTGGCTTTTGCTGCAAATTGTTATTAAAGAGAATCATTCATTAAGTTAAGGAATGGTGAATTGGAAATGTGAGCACTTTACTCACATCACATGACAATAGGCTTTTGTCTATTTGATTTAAATTATATTATACATTTTTTCCACACAGATCTTATGTTTTTCATATTGTAGATGTCCTTGTGGCCCAGGGTGTCATTCAAGCTAGAACCGCTACAAAAGAACCATATTGTCAATTCTTGTTTGTTTTTTTATAACATTATTAACCAGAACATTTAAAATTTTCGGGATTTATTTTCAGTGCAGTGATTTGCTTTAGACTAAGAACGAGCTGCACTTTCGCATCACTCTAAATGTCAAAAATTAACCATAACAATCTAATGACTATTTCAACAGGTGCTCTTCAGAATATTGCTTTCTCATTAGCAATTAATTTTTAATGGTAATAAATTGATCCCTTGTAAACTAATAAAAGATGTAAAGCCCTTACTTTACTCTTACACATCTGGACATTTTTCAGCCACAAACTGAAAACTGTCTTCTTCTGACAACATAACAACTTGACCTGTTGTACTGGCCTTTCATGTGAGAATGTTATTTATATTTATTATTTATAACAGAAAGCTGCTATAAGTTGTGATGTGGACTTGACAAAGCACAGCTAAATCTCCTGATAAACAGTACAAGCTCTTTGCTGTGCCACAATCCAGACTGCAGCTCCCAGACAAGACCGATATCCAACCGCTGATGTACGGTACTAATATCTATCCAGACAAAATAGCACATTTGTTGTTTTCCGTTCCTCTGTGAGCCATACTTTGCCGCCTTTATGTATTCAAGCAGTGACACCGAGATTCAACACAACAAGACTTTTTTAAACATCTGTTGTTTTCCATTTGTCAGAAACACCTGCCTCACCTGTTCTCCTCTCATCCACCCAACATGTCTTGTGTTACATCCCTGCTGTTCCCTCGGCTTGATTCATCTAGTGTTGCAATGCAGCCCCCGGGGACTCTGTGCCCACCTCTGAATCATAGCTCACCTCCTGAAAGGTTAATAACCTAATGAAAAGTCAAGGGCATCTGTTTGAGATGTGCCACAGCTGAGTGCTAGGGAAGCAAAAACAGGAGAGAAACTGCCAAGGCACTGTATTGGATTTTGATTTAAGTAAACAAAGGTTCTCACCCACATCAGCCCACAGAAAGAGAGCAAGGAGCTCAAAGCTTTTTGGCTTTTGGCTTTTTTATGATATTATGAGGTCAAAGGTTAACCCGGCTGTTTGTGTCGCCCATTATGATATTGTCTCTGGGGTATTTGATGGCTGGGGAGATTGTGTGTCCTACCAAATATTAAGAAAAATAGGGTTGCAGGTTAAACTGTCAGAAGAAAAATGTTTTTGTTAACCTTTGATGATATGAAGTGAGTGTTACACTGTGAACGGTGCAGACCTACTACACATCTACGCAATCAAGCATCAAGAATCACTTCTCATTCCCCTGAAAAAGAATTATATCTAATAAGAGTAACACTGGCTTTCACATTTAGGGAAAGTTGGTATTAATCTAATGCCTTTGTTCATAAGGATTCTTCACATTTAAAACCCTCTGAGAGTGTAAATGATCCACCTGTGAGACTGTAGAATCAGTGAGTCATGCTAATTAGCAATTACATCCACAGTCACCCATGTTAATTCACTTAGGAGGAGGTCAGAGTAATTCATTCTCATTTTCAGAAAGTAGGACTGACATTAAATTAATGCACCTAAAATACGTGGCATTTAAGAACCAGACTGTTCAACTCACAGCTACTGACACCATTTTGCTCTTTTATTCCCTCATCAGGGACACTTTTTGTTTGCATTTTTGTACTTTTCTTCTGTTCTGCATTCTCCAAAATGTAATTTCCCCTCAGAACAAAGTTTCAACACACGTTAACACAGTGTGTTGTGGGAGAACTTACTTGATTTTCCAGTTGTTTCTTCTCAAAATACATGTCCTGACCACACGGCTCTGACCTTTGGCATTTCCATCAGATGCAATCTTCAGTAAAGGACACATACAATATCCTGGGTTGTGTGGAAAAGTCTGCAGCTTACATGTCAAGCACACTGAGGTTTGATCGATGGACGATGTTTTAGGTCAATATAAATCGATGTTTATACTTAAGGAATCACAAAGTCTCATATTAGTCTGTTGTCTAACACATATACATTTATCGTACATATATTTACTCTTAATTTCAGGAGTATCATGTCTTTTTACTTATTGACTAGAATATTCTCTTACAGCAGAAGGAAAATCATAACAGTGGTGGATGGTTTATCAGGGTTAAAAGAGCCATCATTATTGTTTTCCTGGTAAAGTCCTTGAACTGCTTGGTGCATTTTAACATTATTTGAGCCATTTCACGCTATTTTCCCGCTGCCTATAGTGACTTTAATCCATCATTCATGACCGGCAAATCTACAGTTGTCTTGAATCTGGAACACTCATTTCATTTTGGCAATCAGGGTGTTCTTTCATTGAGGTGTGGGTGTGGATATAGGCCTGTCACAATTATTACTGCAGTTATTTGAGTTAACCACAAGTATTTTTCTTAATTGTAATGACTGTCTCTACTTGGCTGGATGAAACTACCACAGTGTCTTATTTCATCACTATTTCTACATTTTTCCCACCCTTTTAGATTTAACAAACTGTTAATGACAACTTCTTGCATCATGTCTATAGTTATCTGCTATTACTATGCTAAATATGTGCATCTTCTCCTTATTTCTACATATTTAAGCTGTATTTTCCAACTGCTCTAAGTTATTCATCCTAATATGATGTAAGCTATGTCTCTTCCACTGGCCCTCTCGCCTCTGTGAGCCTCCTATTCCAGTCATAAAGGCTAAAAAGCAAACATTTGTACAGTTTTTATGTATGTATTCCAGTATTTACTTTAAAAAAATCACTATAATTAAAACTGCAGGAGCTGAAATCACATCTTCTTACTGCAGCTCTCTCCTCTTGGTACAAATCAAAAGACTAAATAGATGAACCTGACATTGTTTTGTGCTGTTATTAAAAAATAAAGCCACTTTTATGAGCTTCCATGTCAAGATGTGGACAAGCTCACTAGAGTCATGTCTATTTGATCAATGATCTGTAATTTCAGCTGTCAGTCACATATCTAACCTCACTACATGCCTGAAAACACAATTTGTCGAAGTCTTGGCATCACAGGGAAGATTTTCTACAGTCTGAAAGTTCAGGAGAGGAGAGTATGCTTTAATTACAATACAAATATAGCAATACATTGTCAGTTTCCATTTAATTCAATTTTCATTTAATTTCATTATTAGTTGGGCACCATTATATCTGTGGTAAAGTCTGCCTGTTAAAAAAACATGTCATTATTTTTGACACCTACATTATAATATCAATCAATCAAATATTATTTATATAGTGCCAAATCGTACCAAAAGTTATCTCATGATACTTTACATACAGATGTGCTTATAAGTTTACATATCCTGAATGAATGCACATGGGACGGTCTTGAATGTTCCAACATGACAATGACCCAAAACATAAGGCCAAGTCCATCTGTCATTGGAACAGCAGAAAACAGTGAAGGTTCTGGAGTGTCCATGTGAGTCTGCTGACCGAAGATGTTTTACCAAGAAGAATGGGCAGCTTTACAATCTGAGAAAATAGTGTCTGACCCAGAATGACCACAAAAGACTTCCATCTGTCATTGATGTGAAAGGGGCGGGTCCAATACAGCGGAGGAAGGACTAGGGTATGTAAACTTATGATCAGGGTCGTTTGGATAGTTTCTGTTGTCAGCAGGATTTAAAAAGTGCAAACATGTTTGATAATCAAGGGATTCACCAAAAAAACTAACCACAAGTAAAAGAAAAGTTTTTGTATTATAATTCGTATTCTCTGAAAAATGGACAAAGAATCACAAATTCTGCTGGAGTATGTAAACTTATGAGCACATCTGTATAGAGCTGTTCAAAACCAGACTCAAGTCAGTTTACAGAAACAGAATCCTCCAGGAGGAAACACCTGTGACTGGAAATGTTTGTTAATTTTCCCTCCAATCTTCGCTGGTTTTTCAACAAACCAGCGTGTTCTCTTATGTGTGCAGCAGAATATGATCTTTATGGCAGGGCATCTCTAACAATTTTCCATTTATACTGCTCTGTGTGCTGTGAGATATTTTACCTTAAAAATTGCAGTGATTTGGATGATGCACTCGGTCATACTGTGATTTCCAGAGCAGTAATGCACACAGGACAGGTCGGTTGTATTAGTATTACATGCACAGCTCTGTATTGTATTTGATATGTGTAAAAGATGGCAAACGCAGTGTCTTAAAACAAATGCAAATGGAAATATCTTGAGGGAAACAGAACACCTTCTAAAATGTCTTATGTGCAGCAAGGCTTAATTGCGCTGAGCAATTAAGAATACATTTCACTGAAAAAAAGACTGCAGACTATCCATCACACTGCTCAGATGCCCTATCAAGAGATTACTTGATAAGTTGCCCTGCCTAATCTAGTTAACATGGCAATTTTTCACATTTTAACGATTCATTTCCTTAACAAAGTCCAGTCTGAGGATACGCCTTCTTATTAATGAGAAAACCAGACACATTGATTGTATAGAAATACAGATATTTGCTCGTGTTCCCGTCTGCCTTGTGTTCTAAAAACAGCACATTACAAATGACTCTGCTTTTAGAATTTCCTTTTTTTTTTAACATCTTGACAGTGATATTGAACCAGTGAGCCCAATTATTAGATGCACCTCTACCCTTTACATTTATCATTTGCACACAGCCCAGTTCTTGTGAAATTTACGATCCACATTTACAGATAAACAGTATATCTAATCCAGAGGCTTTTCTGTTTAAGCCTGGAGTTCAATTCCAGCCCAACAGATTTTGAGGAGATTTTCTTTGCAACCTGTACTTTCACCATTAACCACAGAGTGTGAACCAGCAACCCTGGACACGGAGTAAATTGCATCAGATGCTATCATCAATCTCTATCTGTTGGCAGCATGTCTTATAAACTCACCAGAGCTGAGAAGCTGTGTAGTCGACTGGATTGTGCTGTATCTCAGTCACACAGGACTCTTCACAAAGTCTTGTGTGACAGGCCATGAAAGACCTCCCAGATAGATTTGTGGTTTCTCTGGGATTTCAAAAACAAAAAAACCCTTTATAATTTTAGTATAGCTATTGTTTCTGTCAAGCTCATCTGTGATGTTTGTCTTTAAAAGTGATGATATTAACTAGGGGTGTAAGATAATATCAGTTGTGTGATATATTGTGATATTTCATTTCACAATACTGTATATTAAAAAGTACTGTATTGATATTTTTAGTTATTTATTCAAATGCAGACAGGGCGGAGGTTCATCTTTGTTTTTTTAGGTTTTCTTTTTTGTTTATTAAGCTTTTTATTTATAGAGCAGGATCTTAAACTGGAATCTCTGAAAAATATAATTGTATTTATTTATTTGTGTGCGTGTGTGTGTGTGTGTGTGTGTTTTTTTTTTTATCCAAATCCTGCACTTTAAGTTTTTACAGAAGGAAGTTTTGTGATAAAGCATTAGATCCTGTTCTGATCAAATATGTCTTTAGTATTTGTGATGCAATTACATTTTTCCAGGAAATAATCTTTAAAAAAAAAGAAACAAAACAAACAAAAAAAAATCACCTTGTTATAACCGTATCGTGATATATTGTGATGAATCGTAGCATGATTCTAGTATTGTGATTTGTATCGTATCACCAGATTCTTGCCAATACACACCCCTAATATTAACAGTTCTGTTTTCTAACTGCTATTGTAATTATCCATCCACGTTATTCACCCTCCTTAACCCATAAAGACCCAAACAGCCGCCAGTGACACAAACCATCTACTGATGTAAACTGTTTAACACCTGCTCATCCATTAATCCTATCAATACATTCAATAAATGGTGTAAAATACAGTTCTTCATCTTTTCATGGTCATCAGATATGACCCACTTGGACGTTCGGAAGCTGATATGTTTTGTATCAATATATTTTCAAACAAAACATGAGACACTCAGTTTTTATTGATATTTTATTGATATTTTACATTATATCTGTATATTTATTTTGATTTTATTGCTGTTGTTAAGCAAGAAAGGAAGCCAGTAGATGTATTATTTTTTTAATATCATTATTATTATTCCTGTTGACTATAGAGCGTATTAATAGCCTGCAGGCCTGTTGTATTTACTTTTCCTATTTTTTTTGTCTTTTTACTTGTGTTTTGCAACTTCATACACACAAAAAAAATTATTTTGTTTTCAGTATACTTTAATAAAGGTACCCATGATACCTCTCATGTGCATCTTGGGCTTAGATGAACATTTATTCCACTATGTAAACACTCAGTCACATACCTGTGTACGACATATTCCCCTTCAGCTTAAATATATAGAGATGTGATTTTTGGTCCATATTACTCAGCCCTGGTTGTTGTTTGTTGACTATTACAGATTCCTACACACTGGGAGCTGCACCGTTGTTCTTCAGTCTATGAGTAAATCTAAATGTATTGTATTAAGACATTTATTGCACAAAGCCTACTTGATCTGCTTTCATCATTTACACCTATTCCACATCCCTTTCTACCCAACAATTTATATTCATTTCTTTTATCTATAGCTTAGTCTCCTTAAGTATGTTCTTTAGAGAATAAGTGTTTTTTTCTCATCAATCCAACTTTAAAGGCCTTCTCTGCACCAAAACATCTAGCCATAAACTCACTAATGAGTGAATCTACTCCTTGCTGCTCTAGTTTAATCCTTCTTGATGTCAGCTCTGCCTTTGATTTGCCTGATCGCTCCATTTTATTTGATTAAAAGTAGGTTGACACCTCAGGCTGAGTGTTCATACGAGCCTCTTGGGCAGGTTATTCAACACAGAGTCAACACTACTTGATTAATCTTATCACATTCTCAGGTTTTATGTCAATTTTTGCACAACAGGATTCAGTATAATGTAAATTAAAAAACAGTGACATATGCAGGTGTGAAGTTGTGAACAAATTCTGGTGTGTTTGTCTGATGTCTGTGTATCCTCCACACTCACAGCTGAAGATCTTTGAAGTTGGGAAAGTTGAGCAAACGAAACAAGTGATAACAAGCCAACACAGGCTTTTGGAATAAAGAAACAAGCATTTTTTTCCCCTCAATTTTATGTTCTATTTTTAGATCCCACTTGATTTATTGCTGAACCCCAGTGTTAGTGTAAGTGTATAACATAAAACCAGCACCAAGAGTTGAATTAGATGTAGTTTCCCTAATTGACTAAACTGTATTAAACGGTAAATAAATACATCTATCCATCCATTTTAATGGGATGTTACATTTACTGCATTGAAAACAAAACTCTCCAGAGGTAAAAGTCATTTTTAACCCCTTACTGCCCACAGGGTTTGTCTCCTTTCTGTACTACCGGCCCACTTTTGTGAGCCCCTTTCCCCCCCTTTTGACTTGGTTGTGGAGATCGGTCAATGGTGAAAAAAAGTGGGACGGATCACCATCTCCCCTTTTTTGGGGGATAGCTGTGTAAAACTGACTGTAGATTTACCCAGAAATAGTTGAATTTTTGATTCCAAGAAGGATCCAGCTTATGATGCCATATATTGATCTTCTCCAACTAAAGCTCCAGATGCTGAACTCACCCCCATCACCATCACTTTGCACCAGTAATATTTCCCAAAAATCACACCAAAGCTCTTATGAAATTTTATCAACTCATGCATATAATACTTAAATAGTGCCTTTAATATGGATCCAGCGCCATATAAAAACCAAACATGACCTTTGACCTAAACTCATTTGAATATGTGGTTAGAAAATACAGCAAAAATCATTAGGTTTGACTTTTAAAATCTAAAATAACATTCTTCTCCACCTTGTAGATTCTATTACTTTAAATATGTTAAATACACTGTATTTATACATAAAATATGTCAAGCTTTAGGATCTACGAGGAGGGCAAGATGTTCGATTTTAAAGCAAACTTAGAAGGGTTAAAAATGATCCATTCCATCCAGAGGTGACTGGGACATCCCAACTGATCACCTAAACATGTCTGATTTACAAATGTTTGTTAGTATGATCAAAAGTATTTGTTGTTTAATAAATGTAACGTCTACTTTTTGTACAGACCTTATCAGGCTGAAAGGGAACAATTTTGGAGATGCTCGCTATTGCTGTTTTGCTTCAGCAACTGAGTCGTGCATCAGTGAACATGGTCCAAAATGATTTTCGAGACATAATTATGCATTTTACTGAGCCAGACACACCTATTTTTAAGATAAATGGGAAAACAGATAGGATACTAGAACATGTAATTTACTACAAAAAAGTATATGAACACAATCTAAATAATATAAAATAATATCAATAAAATAATGTAAAAAAAAATATTTGTGTTGTTGCTGCAGATGCTGAATTAAGTGGATGTTGTTAATTTGAATATAGCACATACAATTGCTATGGTGCATATTGGTGAGGTATAATTAGCATCACAATAATTAAACCAATTTTCCAGTCACAGGTATGTAGATTGTTTTTCACATGCTAACAGCATCACAACAGCAGCAGGATAGTTCTTCCAATTAATTCTATCAATATCAATACATTGATAAAACTGTTACTGAAACAGGGAGGAGCCATGAACATCGTTGATTATAGGTACCCAGGGAACATTTGTATTTTCAGAAACAGTGTTGAGCAGCCCCTCAGTTTGTAACAATAGTCTATAAAGGGTTAATTCTAGTGATTACTGATTAAATGACTTATTCTGAAAATACAGTGAAATTTAGCATATATGTGAGCAAGTAAAACAGAAATAATAAAAAATAAACAATCAAGACAGTCTTAGAAATAAAAACAGCACAAGAGTTTCATTTCCGTGCCCGAAAAGAGGTGAAAGAAGTGCTGCTTATTTAATATCGCCTCTTCTCCATACAATATTAATAATATATATTTATCTGCCTCTTCCTTTTACATTACCCAAATATATGTGTATATATATATATATATATATATATAAAGTCATAGAAAAAAATATTAGACCACCCCTTATTTTCTTCAATTTCTTGTTCATTTTAATGCCTGGTACAACTAAAGGTACATTTGTTTGGACAAATATAATGATAACAAAAATAGCTCATAGTAGTTGAATTTCAGAGCTGATATTTATCCATTTAACATGTTTTCTTGATAAAAACCAAAATCACTTCAGTTTTTACATCAATATCTATGTCATTGTACTGATAAAAACATGCTTTTATTCATTCCATGTTTTCTTTTCTGTCTGTTTTAGTCACATGACACACACAGGAGTTCGTACTAGATTGCATAACCATAGTTTTTGATGGTCTAATAATTTTTTCCGTGACTGTCTTCTTCCACTAACCCATCATACACAAAACTAAAGTATTAGACAACGACTTTATGTCTGCTTCTGTAGAATAAGTAGCAAAACTATTCATAAGCAAAACAGTCAAATGTTTTTCTTTTCTCGGCAGCTTTTACCGTATCTAGAAACCAATTTGACTGGTTTCAAACAACTGGAAATCCTCAACTTCCGGAACGGCAGCGTTGTGGTCAACAGTAAGATGAAACTGGACAAACCGGTACCGTATAACGTCACAGAGTCCGTGCACTGCGTCCTGGAGGATTTCTGTAACGCAGCATCGAAACGGCTCGACATCGAGATTGACAGTCGCTCCTTGGAAGTCGAACCAGGTGAGAAGAACGTAAAAAAAGGATTTATGTTTAAGAATTAGTCTTATTTTATCTCGTAACAAGTGGTGTCAGATACAACAAGCCCCGCCCCTTGTAAATGTTTTACCTGATTTGCCCTATCTCCTGTCATTGAAAAAACACATTATTGGTGACCTTGACCTTGACTTTTGACCTACATTTACCACAATTTAATGAGATCTATTCTGGACCGCCTCACACCTTTCCTGAAAATTTCATGGAAATCGGTTCAGTAGTTTTTGCACAAAATTGCTGACAAACAATCAAACAGATGGACAAACAAAAAAAAAATCCAGCTAATATCGAAGTTTTCAAATCCATGTAAACACTTTAGTCAGACTGGAATCGAACCCAACTGGAGTTTTAGAAATCGGACTATTGGTGCCAGATAATGCGGTTCTAAATCGAGCTTTTC
>JAPTYQ010000016.1:28928839-28939705 GCA_029814465.1 Ostorhinchus cyanosoma | reverse complement strand
GGGTGAGTGGCAGGGAGAAAACTGTAAAGCCCTGAGAGAATGGAGGCTGAGACCTGTTTCTCCAAGATAACAGAGATTGGCCTATGAAAATGCATCCATCACAAGGCCACTAAGCCAGAGCCTTCTTTTGTGCGTCCATGTAGCCCCTGTCGGCTGAGAATGAGGGCTGTGGGAGGGGGAGGAGGAAGGGGGATGGGGGAGGGCAGTCAATCTGTGGAGATGGAAACAGGGGTTAGAGGAGAGGGGTGAAGACAGGGAGAAAAGGGGTAAGAGAGGGAAGGGTCGCTAAGGCCAGCCTGGCGTTGGACAAGTGAAGGGGAACGCTCCATTGCTTATTCAACAGGGAGCAGATCTCTAAGAAGATACAGGCCCGCCCCTCTTTTTCAATGGGGGGTGGGGGTGTCGGCGTCCAACGCGTACATTTCTAATTTTGTCTGTGAGCTGTTTGTTGGTTGAGGGGTTCGAGACAGAGGGATGAGCCGATGATGGAGGGAGGTGGAGAGGACACGCAAAGGAAGTGCAGATGAAGAGCTATCGCTATAATGCACTTGGAGGTTAAAGGCTCGGATACTTCTCTTTCAATAAGGTCCGGGGTACGCTCTGAGAAAAAAAATAGCATCAAGTGCAAGTAACAATTAACCTGCTTTTATCCTTGACACTAATTAAATAGAAGATGCAACCGAAAGCTTTATTTTGGATTGATTTCAAGTTTATCCCTTCAGTTAAGGCCCTTGTAATAAGCATTAGTTAAGAGATAATAGGGGTCTCGTGAGTCCTTGTAAGATGCTTGTTAACACAATTATGGGTGTGTAAGTGAATATTTATTGTTAGTAAGAAAATATTAAGCTGTAAACTTAACCGTTTGTGCATTACTTTTGAATTTCAGTTCCCTTTTGTATTTTGTAGTAGGTTGCATTTTCTATTGTTTTTTTTATTAATGTACTGATGCATCTATATAAAATATAAGAGTCTGTCGAGTCTTTAAGAACGCCATTAAATGCCTGGTGAGTTTTCATACACTTAGTTTTTATTGACGCTGTTATTCGTGTTAAAACTAGTATGAAAAACACAATTACAGTCAGATTTATAGACTGCATATAATTAGTAGATGAATAAAGCATGATCTCACTCGTTGTCTGAACAACCATTTTAAAACCGGTAGTTGTCGTGCCAGAAGTGACCAAATTTGGACCAAAGGGTGGAACTACGAATGACCAAGGAGTCAGAGGTGAGCTAATGCTAAATGCTAACTGTCTGACAGGGTTAAACAGTATAATTAATCACAAGACAAAGACATTTTACAATTTTGTTAGTGGAACCACAATTTCCTGTCAGGAAAAGGTGTCTTTTATTAAGTAACCAGAAATTCCAGAAGTGCAACTCGGTGTGATACAGGCCTGTCAATCACCCTGATATCATAGCCATCAAAGTAGTCTATCCGACCTGAGATTTAATTAACAGAGGAAATAAAAATGAACCACAGGATTGCTTATTAGAGGGTCCAAATAGATCACAAGACCAGAAAAAAAAGTTGACTTAGTATATATTTTTTGAGAACTCAGTGTAAATCTACAGGAGTAAAAGCTTTATTAGCACCCCCAGTGGCCGCCAGTGGTATTATAACTTTACAAACCTTCTACCTGGGTTTTATTTTTGGAACCAAGGTCATTTCCCTTTGGTTCGACAGTACGGTTCATTCATTCATTTGTCTTCTGAACCTGCTTTATCCTCACTGGGTCGTGGGGGTTGCTGGAACCTATCCCAGTGACCTATGGGACTAGTCACCAGTTCATCACAGGGCTGAAATGTATAGGGATGAACAACCAATCACTCTCACTTTTACACCTATGGACCATTTAGATTAACCAATTAACGTATCAGTGCTTGTCTTTTGGATGGTGGGATGAAGCTGGAGTACCCATTTGTGTTGTTAGCACATTAGCACCAGTAAATGCTAGCTAGGTGGCTAAACTGGGTTAACTACCATGAAAAGGAAAGGGTACAAGCCGAATCCATTATTAGCTCTGTTGTTGTAGTCTGCCTGTCTACTATCTACACACAGTAACATGTAAAGTTCAACCGCTATAACATATGGAACAGCATAATGACAATAACAGTCTGATGTATAACATACTGTAGCTGGTATAAAGGCAGCCACTACAAAAAAAAAGCTAATATTGAAGCTAGCGATAGCAGGGCTAGCTACCGACCCATACCTTGTCCCTCCTGATGTGTTTACAGATCTTGCAAAATCCTCCAGTCTACCAGAGTTTTTAATGCACACGATCTGTACCGTTATAAATGGAGTGTCCCCATACACAGCTAGCTAGCTAACATTAGCTGTATATTAGCTTTGACATTATGAGATACATTCCTCTGCCGTGAGCGCAGCACTGTGACTCGGTAACCCAACCTGAGACGAAGAACGGGTAAACATCACGATTTTTGTCTGCTAATGGCACAGGTCATGTGTATTAAACTCTGTTAGACCGGAGGGTTTTGTTACATCCATAAACCCATCAGGAGGGAGAGGGTATGGACTAGGAGCTAGCCCTGCTATCGCTAGCTTAGCGTTCTTTGGGCCATCCTGTAAGGTGAGTCACTTCGCAGGACAACTCCAAAACATTTTTTCAGTGCCAGTAACCATCGCTTTAAATCATCAGTGTTTTGTTTGTTTGTTTGTTGTGTACTTTTGCCATCCACCATGGCGCCGAACCGCTAGTCACGTGATAAATGTGACATCGGTGCAAAGGGTCAGTTACCTTCTTGCTGTGAGGTGACGGCGCTATCCCCTGCACCAACGATACAGTTACATATGAAAACCAGAAATTTGTCAAAGTATCTTATAAATGTTGTCTAATTCACGTATTTATGACCCTTAAATCGTCTTATCATCACACGGTATTGTCGAAAAGGTCTTATTTGAGCCGCCTTTCCTGCTTGCTAGCATATATCGCAAAAGACCTAGTGATATAAAGTCCTCCCTATTCTAAGTTGTTTTCTTGGCTCTTTCAAGTGTATACTTCCACTTCTCTCCTCAGAGCCTTTTTAACACTTTTCCTTTAAATGGTGTCATTCTGAGTACAGTGCATCTCCATCTCCTTTTACATCTGAGATCAATGCTCTCTGCAGGAGTGTAGGAACAGGATTGTCTGCTTTACTCTGACTTGTGTGTTTCCTCCCATTACCTCCTGCACAAGAAAACATTCTCCCTCTCCACCGTGTCACTGCATGTTCACTTCCTGATGTGAAGAACGGGTTGACACATATGAGCAACAGAGGAGATAGAGATTGTACAGATGGGGAGGGTGCTGGTCCCATGCATCTGCTGATGACTTCTATTCTGCATTGGAAGTGGCACGTTGACGCATTCAAATTAATGTGACTGCCTTCAACTTTTCGCTTTTTTTTCCTTCTATCTCTCTCCTTTACCCTCAGGCTTTTTAATTTTCACTGGTCCTTCCCACAGCTTCCGTCCATCCTCGAGACAGATGCACCATAGGCGCTTTAAAGCTCAGTAATGTATACATTATTCATATCACTCCACAAAAGGTGCTCATTAAACTTTACATGGCCAATGGAATAGACAGCGATAGATTGAAAGTGTTTCTCGTATCACAAATGTCACAGTGGATTGACAGAGAAAGGAGAGAGCGTTGCTGGGGGTTTGATTTGAAGATGGCTTTGATTTAACTCTGGGCTTATTTGCATTCAGCTTTATCTGTCCTTCCTTTTCAATTCGCTGTCTATTGTTTACGGAGCTTATGAAATGTGTGTTAAGGTACTGCACTGAAGCCATGGATAGCGGTATCTGTACAGTTAAAACATTTATATAAGCCGTATGAAATATAAATCATACCTAAGCATAAATAACCCACATTGCCAGTGAACAAGGAAACGGTCCAAAATGACCAAAAGGCATCATCATTAATTACAGTTAGATCTTCTCAGACAAGGACAAGCATCACAGGCGGTTCAGGTCTCATCTAACCACTGACACCAGAACGTTAAATGGGTTTCCGTCCAAATTTCAGTTAAATATGCAACAGTAAATACTCTTTATTTATTTAATTGTGTTTCAGGTCACTCCTATTGTGTGACTATTAAGACTTTAATTAGCATTACATCCGTATTTTACATTCAAAGGTTGGGTATGAATCATCACAGCCTTAATGGGAAACGTAATTATCCAAACTGTGGAACGGAAGAAACTGAGCTGAATAAAACGCAGTTTGACATATGGTAGTGGTTATAGATGTTTGTTTTTACAGTTTTTTTTCCTGCTTTTATTGAAAAAAAAAATTAATGAACTCATCTTTTTACCAACACACATGATCGGTGGATTAAATATAGGAAAATACATGATTTTAACTGAAAAATCCAACGTATAGAGGATAATATAGTCATTGGTAATAAATCACTTAAAGGAGTGACATTTTTTTTTGTAAATGGAATTCTGCATTTGAAAACATTTCCCTGTGGTCTACATAAACTGTAAATTCTCTGCTTGGGTCTGAATTCTTCATTCATTCAACTCCACAGGTCCATCTTCAACACTATTTCTGAGTAATAACACCAGAAAGGTGGTTTTGAGCACTGGCCCTTTAAATGCACATGAGCCGCTTCAGGCCCCGCCCCCTCCCGGTTGTTGGATTATGCTGCTCTGTCCGGTTCAACGAATAACAGAACATTTTAGGTAATCAGTTCAAAGTTTGGACATATTTTCAGTTTTCACTAAAACTGATAAACAATTGTTGTAGAAATGTTCGTCAGAAGTCTTAACCTTATATTTGCAAATGTGACGTAACTACTTATAGACGCAACAAATTAAGCAGAAATGAAAACAGGTTGTAGAAATCCACTCGATTTTTGCTGGAGTGAATCTAAAGATAACTTTGCAGCACCTGGAGGGTTCAAATTCAAACTGTATGAACTATTAGGGTCCAAATACACAAATAAATGAACCAAAGACTAATAAAAGTGGGTTTAGATAAATATGAGCCCTTTAAGAAAGGTCAGATGTACAGACGGAAATTCATTTGGAAGTTGCCACATGAGGTATTTTATACAATAACAAACTATAAACTGATGGAGGAGGTGAGAGATGTAACCAGAGGCCTTTGATCAAACATTTTATTCATTAAAAACACCTGAAGTTGACCTTCTGCTCTCCTCAAAGTCTTTGTCGAGCACTTGTTTCTGCAGCTTTTCATTATGTGATGGTGTTTCGGTTCAGTTTAACATATATATGAGCTAACATGTTTTATCATTTGTGTTTCTTTATTGTATTAATTCACTCATCATCCACATATGCAGCTACAGTCACATCCACTGCAGTTCTTCACATTTACCTTTTACCAACACACTGACTTTACCACCTTTTGGAAGCATGAATTTCTGTATTTGTAGCATTTCAAGTTTTTTTTTTTTTTTTTCCAACAAATTGAAGGTGTATATAAAAACATCTATGGAAACACACTTGACAGGCTTGTGCCAAAAAACATCAAACACCTGGAATAACTTAAATTTACAAAGATAACCCCCAAAGTCAAGTGACAGATACGCCCAAAGAAAATGTCACATCACAAATCTTCAACAGGTTTGGCAAATCCTCTGAAATCTGTAAAGTAACAGTTCAGCTGTCTTGCAAGTGCTTGAAGACTCTTTTTTTTTTTTTTTTCTCTTTTTTTTCTTTTTTTTTTTAGTATTATGCCTGATGTTGGCGAGACCTGCATGCTAATCAAGTATAACACTATCTTATCAAGCGTAGCTAATTGTCATGTTATTGTAGATGCATCGACTGCAAAAGGATGTTTCAAGCGCTTGCCCCTCGCAAAAAACACTGGACTGTGTGATGAGAAAACCCATAAGTCACAAGTTATGACCCCTTTTATTAGTACATTGTAAATAAAACATTCTAATGATGGTAGCTTAATAATTTCATCTCAAAATCACCTAATGCTCTAATAATTTTTTAGGGCCTCTGTCAGTCATTAGTCATTTTTAGACCAGTAGAATTATCCTAATCCTGTCTCTCCCCTCCGCACACACTCGACCCTGCACCACCTCACCCTCGTCGTGGCATGAAATATTCACAGGTAATTGCCCGGTGAACCGTCAAAAAGCCCCAATAAGGGTATTTGTCACAGCCCTACTTATGTTAAATGCATATGTAAACATACAGCATGCACAACAATAGCACAGTCCAGGCAGAGGCAGGTCTGTTCTGTGTGAAAGGTATAGATATATGGATATATGGATGTATGCATAAACCCCCACATACAGTAATTCAACATCAGATGCATCTTTAAATCTGCTTAAACCCCAGTAGTATTTCTCACAACACAAGCAAGCTGCCATGGAGATGGCCCTTTGGGTAAGACCTACATGCTTTCCTTTTCCTCGACGGGGGTCTCAGCCGAGCATGCATCCCTTAATAATACAACACTTAACCCTCCTGTATTGTCCATAAAAAGCTTGGCTGGCAGGTACAGTAAGCTGGTGGGACTAACAAAAGCTTGGCGTCGAGCTAAGAAAAACATCCACACAGGGAAATGAGCTGTCATTACAGTAGTAACGCAGGCTGCACAGCACTCAGGCACTCCTCTGTATGTGCTCATCTCCTCTGCTCGCTACCCCCAAGGTCCTCTTCTACTCATAAATACATAATTACGCCCACCGCCCGCCATGATGATTTCTGTTTTCATCAGCTGTCAGAAATGACCTGAATTACCCATCACTGTTTGACCCAAATGCAGCTGTCAGATATGTTAATCACAGCTTACATAACCAATCAAGCCCTCTTTCCTCTGACTTCAACGGTGTGTACGCTTGTGCCTGAAACACCTCTAAATAGCACCTGTCACCAACAGAACAAAATACAGAAAGAAACGAATAAAAGAAATGTAAAACTTGAAATGAAATATTTTGCATCCATAAATTAACCTTGACTTTGACGTCTCTCGGAGGGAGGCACGCTGAGCTGTACCTTTTAATGTTTAACATGACAGAGAGGAGAAAAACAGGGAGCCTGATGTCGCTGAAAGCTATGACCTGAACTTATCCAACATGCACAACGAGGAGGAGGAAAAACAGCAGAAATGTGAGCTCGACTATTCTTTTTCTGTCTCGCCAGAAATATTTCGAGAGGCAATTAAATATGTATTTATGTAGATATTGTCAAGCAAGGTAAACAATTTCCTTTTGATTTTCATTATTCTTGTCAAGTCAAAGTCCATGAACGTCTTTTGGCATAAAAAATTCTGCCAGTACGCAGTGAACTGGGAAGACCCTTTTGGACATGTTGTCTCGCAGACTTAGTCCCTTGATGTTTAATGTTGTGTCTCACACCCCAACATAACCTTCTGCGAGTGTTTTAAAGTCAAGTGTGTTTGACATTTTCGTGTTTGAACCTATGTACCCAAGTCCAAGTAGACTGTTCTCTTTAGACAAAACACGACCGGGGTCACACTGGGACTTGTAGGTACAAAACTGCAGACTGATAGCATTAATATTTCTTTGTAGCAAATTTCTACAAGTATCCCATAGCTGTAGCCATGAGAATTTACATCAATATATGATGACAAAATTATGTCCACATAAATTCATAGCCAGTGGTTATTTGCATTATGTGCAAGATGTTTGCACAGTGTAACGAACGGATCATTTTGTTAAAATATCAGTTATTCACATACATTACATTATCTCACTTTTACATCAGATGTATGTGTTTGTAATTAGACACAGAGTTTTATCAGTTAATCAAGTGTAATATGCAAGTGGAAAAATGTTGCTGTCAGCACAAGCATCACAGCAACAAGTTGTCGAAAAAGGCTCTCTGCAATGTTATCTCATTAGCAGTAATTATAACAGATATCATCCTGTGTTATTGTGTGAGCCAACATATCCTGAAGCTAAAGTCCTTCCCCCAACCCAACTCCTGTTTCCACATAACACTGGGTAGATTTCGCTCCGCTCTGCCGTCTTTTCTTTGCATAAACAGTGCCTGCAGTCAGAGTCTGCTCTGATCAAAGGGACAAATCTATCCAGGAGCAATCAGGTTGCTGTGCTAGCCCGGGCTGCTGACAACTCCAGGCTCTTTGATCAGAAATACATCATCTTCAGCAGGCTGCCTGCCTGGATGCCTTTGTCTGGGGCCAGGAAATAGGGGTAGTGATAGCTCCCTCTTGGTGCTCTTCTTCACTGCTACGCCTTTTGGCAGACAAGATGAAAGCTACCCCAATTATAAGTGAAAATACCCCCAATGAACTGAGCAGAGCTTCTGGGGTGCAGCAAGAGCCACCACCTCCCTATATCATCACTAAATCTCTATACAGTGTCTATGCATGATGGTACAAAAGATATTGTCAATTTCTCTTTTCTCTTCTCTGTCTTTCTGTGTGAAATGAGACTTTGGCTGAGATAGTGTGCCAGTGCAATTGAGGTCACATCCAAAAGCATCGGTCTCCCTCCTCCCAATTTAGTAACTGCAGATCTAATAACATGGTCTTGTCGGCAAGGAAAAAGAAAAGTGAATGTCTGGGCCTCTAAGCACACCTCCTTCGCTCCCTTCTCCTTCTTTCAACCCCTTGACTGTGAGCTAAAGCGATTTTTTTTTTTTTTCCCTTTTCCTTTTCCATAGAGCTTGAAGAGGTGGAACAGGAGATGTTGAATGATGGACAGGTGTGCAGGCATTGTGCTGTTCTGCTCTGCACTGAAGGAGATCATTGATTTGCATTACAGTCCCACACATAAAACACAAGCCTCCACACACACACACACACACACACACACACACACACACACACACACACACACACACGCCCCCATCCACATCTTACTGTTCCACCCCTATGACTGCACCGCCTCCCACATGGCAGCCCACACACACACATAACACACACACACATACACACACACTGGCTCCTAATCAACCGCTGAATGTTTATCTCATTTCCTGTCTTTTATAGGGGTGGGGTGTTATCTCCAGCTTCTGGTACCACCTCACCTGGGCTGACCTGAGAGGGAAAGCGATCATAGCTCCGCGAAGGCTTTACAAGCGTGCTCGGATGATGTCAAAACCATAGAGGGAATATGCACCATCATGTATGAAATGAGGTTTTTAATGCAGAACCTTAAATCTATATGTGTAAAGCAGTAATGAATATGTGGTCGGGGTTTGTCAGGCTGCAGAGAAATCTGTTCTTAACAAGAAATTTCAATGATTACAGTGATTGGCAGTTATTAAATTAGTGGATGGAGGCAGCAGCAAAGCTCATTTTATTCACCTAAAAGCCCCGTAGATAGACACATATAGTATAAATTTAAGTGATAAGGATGGACACAGTTTAAAATGATTAGTTACTAACATTTCACCCAAAAATGAAATAATAATAACAATAAAACTGGCTAACCATGACCTAGGAAAACCACATGTATTCTATTTTTAACCACTTGAAACATGTTTTCTGATAGAACATATGCAGCAAATAGAGAAAAATCAGCACTATAAACGTCGCTATTTATTATTAAACTACCCCCCTATTTTGAAGTCAACTCTTAAAAATAGATGCCGACTATGCTTTTCATTTTGACTCATTGATTCCTTTTAAGTGTCCATTATGGGTTTTTACTCTTTTATATCTTACTACTCATTGGTCCGTAATTGGATACGTCATGATCTCAAACAAATCACAACATAACCTGTCAAAAAAAAAAAAAAAAGAAGAAAGAAGAAACTGGCGTATAAATATGGCTTAGGATTATAAATCCAGTATTAATGTATTCTGGGTCATATCCAGGCATATTTAGTTTAGGAGGTTTTACAAGTGTACCATTCATTTTCTGAGTGAATGTTATTTAACTAGTGCAGCTTTTGCACCATCAGAATCAGACCAGTTTGACCACTAACACGCAGCCTTTCCACTGCAGGTATAATACTCACACAATGTCGTCGTGGAATAGTATAGAATGGAATACAATACAATACAATAGCATAACATTGCTTAGCATAGCATAGGATAACATGACATAGCATAGCACATAACATGACATAGCATAGCATAGCATGGCATAACATAGCATAGAATAACATTGTGTAGCATAGATAACATAGCATACGATAAGATAACACAACATAGCATAGCACATTACATGACATAGCATAGCCTATGATAACATAGCATAGCATAACATAGGATAACATAGCATAGCATAGGATAACACACCATAGCATAGGACATAACATGACATAGCATAGCCTTGGATAACATAGCATAGCATAACATAGCATAGCATAGGATAACACAACATAGCATAGCATATAATATGGCGTAGCATAGGATAACATAACATAGCATAGCATAGGATAACACACCATAGCATAGGATATAACATGACATAGCATAGCCTTGGATAACATAGCATAGCATAACATAGCATAGCATAGGATAACACAACATAGCATAGCATATAATATGGCGTAGCATAGGATAACATAACATAGGACATAGCATAGCAAAGGATAACATAGCATAGCATAGCATAACAGACTATTGCAAAATACCTTTGTACAATGCAACAAAATTTGGTTATACATTCTGAAAGATGCCCAAGTAAGTTACATACAGCAATTAAACATTCAAGAGTAAAGTATAAGTATAAAACATTAGTCAACTAAAAAACACCCCTATAAAATGTTTTTTGTCTTTTTTGTTTTTTTTTTACATATGTCATAGAAAACGACATAGACACAGTGGGTAAACTGGTGTGACATCATCTTTAGTGGAACAGCAGCTTCACATTGAAAGGTAGAAGAGGATGAAACTTCAATCTTTTGGTTATAAGTTCTGAAATTCAACTCTTTAA
>JAPTYQ010000016.1:28900586-28916863 GCA_029814465.1 Ostorhinchus cyanosoma | reverse complement strand
TCCACTGATAAGACTGTAATACTGTTGTTATACTCTATTGTCTAATTTCCCATAGTCCCGCCCCTTTTGTCCAAATTGAGTCACTTCTGGCTCCAAAAAAGCTGGTTAAATCACACATTTAATCAGAAACCAGTGGTTGATGTGATGTTAAGGTTCCTCCATTCACAAATTATATAAAATCTATAGAAAAAATGCTTCACCTTCATCTGTTCTTCTTCTCTAGAGGCAAAAAGAGATGTTGTGTTACGAAAATCTCAATTTTTTTTTTTTTTTTACTATTTCTGTCCCCTTTTATATGCTTCAGTGTTTTTCCTTTTTAATCTAAAGAACTGTTTCTGAAATGTGTTCAACTTTTTCCTAATGTGATACTTCGAAATGTTTCAATATGAGCATAAAAGTACGTATACGTTGTCAGAACTGTTCAGTTGAGGAATTATAGTATCTGAACACTGAAATAAGTTCTGCTGCTATTTTAATACATTTATAAGATGTAGAATTTTGGTTGGTTTTCGCAGGATGTTTCTCATAGTGATCGACCGATATGGATTTTTTTGGGGTCGATACTGATTTTAACATTTTTTTTTATATCAGCCTTAGCCGATGACCGATACAGGCCGCCGATATTTGGAGCTAATACAGATTTTTTTTTTCTCTGTCAAATGATAATATCAGAAAATCTTCTTTACTTACAATTAGAAAATAAAAATTGTAACAGTTAACCTAATAAATATTATTACTGTACACCAAAAAATCATTTTTTCCAGCGTGGACTGCAGTATATCTCCAAGAACACAGAGGTGCCGTGAACTTTGCCTGTCAGTAAATCATGGCAGGAAAAAAAAAAGAGCATACAGGCCGATACTGATACAAGGAAAAAACAAATATCGGCTCGATATCATTAGTTTCTAACAACTAAAAGCCATTAAAGTGTTAAATTGCACTACAGTTGATTTTGATTGTCTGAATAGAAGAAGCACCAGTGAAAGTGTCTCTATCTATCTATCTATCTATCTATCTATCTATCTATCTATCTATCTATCTATCTATCTATCTATCTATCTATCTAAAAAACATCTTTTTTTTTTTAAATAATAGAAATACATCATTTCTACATACAAATCTAGCTTTAACATACTCTTCCTATAAAAACTACAGCTATATTTAACTCACTTGTTAAATTTGTATTATATTTTCACTCACGGATTTTTTTATGCTGCAATTTTACAACTGTTTGGTCCTTTTTTTTTTTTTTTTTACAGTATAGGTTGAAACCTGGTGATTGTGTAAACCACTTATATGATTCACACCAATGATCTTTTATCCCCTATGGATGAAGGTGTTATCAGGATGGAAATATCATACGTTACAGGTGATCACACAGGACTATACTTTATACGGAAGTACAATTAAGGCTTTTACTATTCTCCTGGCAGACATCACATATGCACTTACCCACTTGTGGCGGATCGTATGGTGAAGGATGACTCATCTGACCATATCACCACTTTCCACGTCTCTATAGACCGATACCAATGGTTTTTGCATCACTGAACTCTCAAATGTGCATTCAACTTTGTAATGAGGGTTTATGCACTGCAGCTCTGCTATAATATCTCTATGTATGTGACCGACGATGCACCGTTCTCGCCGACAGTCTGATCACGTCCCGCATTGACATTCTCAGTTATTTGAGTAAAACTTGCTCCTTTCTTGCTACTTGCATATCTTACTAATGCTTACAAGTATCACACTCATTAAATATGCAATTTTTTTTTTTTACCTCAGTTTATGACCCTGTTTACTAGTGCATATCCTCTAGATCAGGGGTGTCGAACTCATTTTAATTCAGGGGCCACATTCAGCCCGATATGATCTGAACTGGGTCAGATCAGGAAAATAATAACAGTAAGAAAAAAAAAAAAAAGACATTATGGAAATATTTACATCGACAAACTTTCCGTAAAAATACAAATAACACGAACTACCTGAAATATTTTCAGAAAAACAAGTGCAATTGCAACACCTCAGTTTAGCATTTACAACTTACAGATCACAAATCGACAAAACATCTAAAAATACACAAAACATTTAATAAAAGGCAGAATATTGATAAAATTGCACTTCATTAATCCTGTCAATACATGTAAATAATTAGTGTAAAATACAGTTTATCATCATTTTCACGGTCATCAGATATGACCCATTTGGACGTTCAGAGGCTCCGTAGTTACCGTGGAAACACCGTCATCTTCTACAACATTGATTCACCGCTTGTTTTATATTCAGTTTAATTTCGCTTCTTCTTCATTTTCCTCTGTTTCTGATTTAATAACCCTCAACTTTAATCTGAGCTTTTATGAACATCTACAGGATCAGTAAATTATATATATATATGAAAATACATGATTGACACTGAATTCAACCAATAGTTTTGCTGCTACAGTGTTAACAAACAAAGAAACGAACCAAACCTAAAATAATACCCCTTGCCTTCCCTTTGGGGGCGGGGCTTAATAGTTTTTTGCCTTTTACAAACTCATCCCAGGGGCTGAATTAGACCCTTTGGTGGTCCAGTTTTGACTCACGTTCCATATGTTTGACACCTGTGATCTAAATATTACCACAGATGTCCTTTTATTTCGGCCTAACTGAAACACTCACCCTGGTTTGGATGTTTTCCTGATCCAACCCCACATTCACCTGGTCAGCGTTTCTTCTACACACCGCAGAACCTGACTGGATGTTAAGTGTTCCACTGTTCCACGCTGTGCACCTGCATGCGTTCTGTCTTTGCACTCATTTTTCTCAGGCTTTTTTTTTTTCCCCTTTTAATTTATTGCCGCGCCGTTCTATTAAATGATGTAAAAAAAAAAAAGAAAAAATAGCATTTGCATTGACACACTGATGTGGATACTTTTAGATATTTTTCTGCTGACTTTAATGGAGTTTTAATAGAATTTTGTTCGAGCCAGCATCTACAGGAACTGCAGCTTAGAGCAGTTCTGCTTTGGCTTCAACCATGATCTGTACGGGTGCTGTTCGCTGTTAAGCACTATGACTCAAGCATTAACTTTCCATTTATTAAAGCGTGTGCATTTGCTTCTTTATACCCTCATACTTCTATGCAGTGGCTTGTAGTAGTTGAATGTAACAGTATTAACACGTAGTAGTAGTAACAAGTATTTGTACTTCGTTACTGTACTCCAGTACATTTTTACTTCAGTAAAAAGATGTGGTAGTTTTTAATGCTGTTGTGTATTTGTGCATGCTGTACCGCATTTGTCCAGCAGTCACCGCCAAAGCATTCTGGGTATAGTAACGTGAATGTAAAGCTACTGTATTCCAAAATTACTAATGTGTCCCAAAATATTAGTCCAATCAACTTATCATTTTCTCTAGTCTCTTCCTTGACCAAAAATATATAAATGTGCCAAACTGCAGCCGTCAGCTCTGTACGGATTTTGTGTGAATCTCCAGACACACACAACTTCCGACAAACATTTCTCCAACTACGACATAACTATAATAATAATCGTAATTTTTTTTTCATCAGCAGCAGTTGTAGTAAAAACTGAAAAAATATGTCAAAATTTTGAACCATTTACCTAAAATGTTCAGTCGTTGGTTGCATTTCCGAACATAAGTAGCTGAACTGGGCCGAGCAGCACAGTCAACAACCTGGAGGGGGCGGGGCCTGAAGTGGCTCATTTGGATTTAAAGGGCCAGCGCTCCAAATGACCTTTCTAGTGTCATTACTCAGAAATAGGGTTGAAGATGGACCTGTGGAGTTGAATTAATGACGAATTCCGACCCAAGAATAGCATTTACAGTTTATATAACTGTATGTTGAGGGGAAATGTTTAAAAATCCATAATTCCATTTTTTTTTAAAAGAGCAAAATATCACTCCTTTATGTGATTTATTACCAATTATTATAACATTATCCTCTATATTTTGGATTTTTCTGTTAAAATCATGCATTTTCTTATATTTAATTCTTTTTTTTTTATTTTAGTCTTTATTCCGATCATGTAATGACAATTAGAAAACAGAATTACACGTAATAATTGTCCAAAAAATTTTAATAAAAGATAAAAAAAAACCTAAATAAATTCATTGATCATGCATGTTGGTAAAAAAAAAAAAGTGTAAATTCCAAACATCACTCTGTTAAATACTAAATATCAGTACTTCCTCTACGAATGTCTGCAAAACGTGTCCATCTTCCAAGGTCTACATCAGCGAGTACGTTTGTGTCACCGGAGTGCAACTCTGTTTCTCCAAGTGCATTTACCTTATAGCACTTTATGTCAGCGCTCTTTGATTTTTTTTCACCCTCACTGTAGCCTACATTGTGTACATCTGGCACAGTGTGTAGGCACAGCTGTTGTCAACAAGGACCTGCGCTGTCAGAAACTCGGGTCAAGGTCACGGAGGGAGAAAAGTTACTGATGGCTGGAGAACGGGTGCTGGCAGTCCTGACTGATGTTGTGCTTGACTGCTCAGTCTCTGTAAAACCCACCCAGGTCCCCCTACCCTACCCTGCACATACACACACATACACACACACACACAAACACACACACACATGCACAATCTACCTTTCATCCCCCTTTTTCCTCTGGTATGTCCCCTTGTCATACACCGCCCCACCCCCTCCGCCCACCCTCGCAGGTGCTCAGAAACGACGTGGATGAGGTCGAGGACATGAGGAGCCCACCGGAGAGAGAACAGATGTCACATGCCTCTTGCACCACGCTCAGGGATGTGTGTGTTCTACGCGGTGACAGGTAGTGTGTCGTAGATGAAAGGTAAAGCCAGGCCCTACTCCCAGAAGGAAATGAAAAGAAATGGGGGCCAATAAGGGGGGAAGGGCCACGAGGATAAAAATAAATATATGAAGAGACTCCCCATATGTAGACACCTTGTTAACTGGATTTAAGTGTCAACTCTTAAAGGTATGAAACGTAACATTTCTGCATTAAAATACCCCCGAATGTATAGGCCTGTGGTGCATATGTCTTTCGTTTGTGGATTTATGTTGCGACTTCAAAACTGAAAAGGCCATTTTTGTTGTTTTTTTTTTTTTCAACTTTTCTGTCAATACGTTGTCGTAATTTCATGTTCCGACGCTACTTTCAACGGAAAATATTCTGCTACTGTTTGACTGAGAATCATCCTAGAGGCAACATAAAAGGAGAGGTTAGAATGTCTAAGTCTCTGGTTTGGGAATTTCAAGTCGCAAATGAAGGTTAGGCGATAAAATGATGACGATATATCGCGATATAACTTCACCTCCATAGAAATATGAGACACGCTCGATAGAATTCAATCGTCCGTCCAAAATCTTACTGAGTGTATTTTTCTCATTTCTCGTCAAAATATCTTATCATACTTAAAATAAGACAGAATCACCTGAAGAGGAACTTATCAGTGAGGTATAAACAACTTATTTTTACACAATAGAGCTTGAAAATCTTATTTCAAGAAATCTCACCAAGATCATAATCATTTGTTATACTGGCAGATTTTTTTGGCTTGAATTAAGCAAAAAAAAAAAAATTCTTGAAGCAGAACTTATAAAATCTATGTAACTGTTTTATTGATCTGAAACAGTTGTAAAATGTTTTTCAGCACATCTGTCATGTTCAACCTCTGACCAAACATCAATCATATTTAAATAAAAAATAACCTTCTGTCTTCACAACTAACTTATGATTAACAGAAAATTCAGGCTTGTCAAAAATAGTGATTTGATTTATATCATGATGCATATCGATATTCTCAGACATGAAAAAAAAATTATCGCGATAGGATTTTTTTTCCCCCATATTGTCATGCAGCCCTGGTTACTATTAGTTTTTTTTTTTGAGGTGGAAAAAGTCACAGTCAACTGAGGCGTCGCATCATTCCATCTTCCCCCGCCTTCTGATACGTAAAGTAAATGGAAAGCAACAAAAGACACAAAGCAGTCACGCTGTGTATTGAATATTTAATAGAAGATATGCTACAAATAAAACAATAATCAGTAAATAAACAATAATATACGCATTTGCTTTTAAATCGCAGCCCGTAAAAAGCCTGATGTAAATCACCGAGACAATAATCGCATGGTGGAAAGTCATTTACTGGTGTTACAGTTGACAGTATGGGGTCTTTTGTCATGGCAGCGTGCATACTTTCATTTATCATTCATGGGTCATATTGTTTTACATTGAAGATGAGATAGCTTCCAGATTTATTCAGCAGGTGCATTAATGATCCAAACATATGCACATACGCAGACGTACGTACACATCAAATGGAGGTCACCTCTTTAAATTAAACCCATGAGAACCCTGGAGCTTAAAGGTTATTGCAACTGGATCCATTAGAGCTATAGAGGCCTGTATGTTCTTGATCAAGATAACTTCACCTTTGTCAATTACACACTCCACACCCACCACCTAAATGTACACCCACCTGTGAATGAAGTCATTAGAAATGACGCTGATAACAGACATGTCATGTCTACCTACCACATAGAAAGTGACTCCCTGCGTCCCCTGTGAAGCCTCCCTCTGTGATAATGTACATATTCATTATTCACCGTGGCCTGTCAGATTAACAGAATATTCTGCAGATTAGCTGGTTAACTGTCTGGTGGTCTTGTCTTTCATCTACCAACTAGTCTGCCCCGGCTAAGCGCATCATTCTGGCATCGCCTCCCAAGTGGTGAGCCATGAAGGAGGGGAGCTACTTTTGATGTGGTCCAAGTTTCTGTGAGGTTTGCATGGATTCTAAGTGTTTGCACTGAAGATTGACTGATCTGAACTACAGTCGTGTATGTATATGAATATTAAAATATCATGTTTGGCCACAAGGGAAACAGATTTATCCCTCATTTTGAGTCAGAGGTATCTAAGAGCCAGCATCTCCTATACCTTCCAGGTACTTAAGTATATGTATATCCGGTAGAGCTTAAGTGTTCAAAGACACCTTCATACTGTGGTCCAAGTTAAGCCCTGCATGATAAGCAGGCATCTCTCTCCAGCAGCACGGCCCCTGTTGGATGATGAAGACATCATAACAGAATGAGGACTTCTGAGCGCAGGGCCACATCCCAAAACTACATGCTCTGAATGTGTTGTTGAGAATACATGCATGTGTAGTTGCTGCAAGTGTGTGTGGGCGCAGATGTGTTTATTCAAGTGTGTTTGTGCACGCTAACCAAACTGTTTAATCTGAGCCAGTCACTGAGGTTAGCACGGTTTTGGCAACTTTTCGACTTTCATTTGGAGGTGACATCACTCAGGGTTCTCAGCGGGTATGTTACACATATGCTGACAGTTATGCATCAGTTTCCACCTCCGAGGAAACCGTCGGGCAGGATGGAAAGTGGAGTCGAAATTAGGTTACGTAAGTCTACAATCAACATAGTATGGGAGTGATTCAAACTATGGTAAACACGCTGGCAAGAGGTAATCAGGGAATCTTTCATCTTCTACTGTTGCAGGCGGTTTACTCACCCTTTTGGCACTGGGATGTGTAATTAAATATTGGTGTTTGGAAGGGTTCTGATCAGAGTTAGAGTTTAGGAATATTTCATTATGTTTTACATTTATTTAGTCTCTTAGTTCTGTTTTTGATTTCCAGTGTAATTTATTTAAAATTTTTACAAGTGCAGTCAAATTGATTTTTTTGGGTTTTTTTTTTTACATTTAGTGACTTTTAGTGTTAGTTTTGCTGGTATTAAATAGTTAATTTACAGAAGCAGAAAAGTGACGGATGATTACACATATACATATGAATGCATGACATGACCTATAGATAAACATAGTATCTGTTGTACTATATGTACTATACTATATGTTAAAGGTAGAAGATCCTGGAAAAATGGTTCAGTCACATTTTGAAAAAGCACAATTCAAAAGTCCAAACCCCTTTTTTCAGACTTCCCCCCTGAAGCCACGCCTCCAGAGTACTGGATTGGACTGGCAGAGGAGGGAGGGGGAGGGACAAATGGCAGTTGAGTTTGATAGACATATCACCATGGGCCCGGTTAAAATGATTGGATGGTGTTTTTTCAGTCCTGTCCGTTCCACAGGTGACTACAATTTTTTTTTATTTTTGTGTTGGAGCATTTAATTAATGGGTTGAAATCGGGGTATGAAGGCGAGTTGAAGCAATATAGTAAAAAATACTCCTGGGAAACATCTCCTACCCTACCTTTAATATCGTTCGACTCACAGCAGAGTTTTATCATCAGCAGTCGGAACTGAAACAAAAACAAAATGAGTTCAAGGGGTTTTTATTTACATGTTACTTTGTAAGAAACTGTTGAGTTCAATAGAAAAAAAGATTCATTACATTATCTTCAACTTGTAGTGATATCTAACAGAGCTAAGCTAACAGAGCTATAATGTAAACTATCAGCTGACACGGTATGTGAAGATTATGACAGTTTATTATTTTGACCGAATGTCAAAAGAGGTGTTTTTTCAGGCATAGCAAAATTTGCAAATCACACAAATTTGCAATGAAAAAAACTTTTTTTCTGCAACTAGAGTCACGTGAAAAAAAAAGATGTTGATAGACATTGTAACAACCAAAGAAAACGGGTAGAAACATGGTGCAGAATGTGGTGACACACCAGGAAACTGAATGATTTTTTAAATTTAGAATGGGATAGATGGGTAATATATAATAATAATAATAATAATCAACACAATATTTATGTTTGTCGCCATGTTTATGGAATGACCTCTTATGTCATCTCACCACAAAAAATAAATCATTCACTTCTGCTTTTTTTTTTTTTACATTTAGTAAATCTCTGTAATGTTTTGCGCATATATCCAATGGTAAAGCGATTATTTGTAGTAGTTGATAGTAGTGCCACTTAATGCTTGGACGCCACACATTATAAAGCAGACGATGGATAAATGTAAAGTCTATCCTGGACTCTGAGGAGGCGACCTGGTCCCTCTGTAGTTATAAACGGCTTGTTCTGTGCTAATGAAAACACAATCATTCTTATTTACAGGTGATTATACGCTCATGAAAACATAATTATGAATATTATATTCCATTTCTGTGATTAGATTCCTGTAAATCGTACACACTGGACCTTTAACCCTGGTTGTGATGGCGTACATGTGTTTGAAGGTCCACAGTTGTGTCTATTTCGATAAATAATTAACATCACACATTTTACAACCGCTTTGCAAAACGCCAAGTTTTCCAAATGAACCGTCTTAGTCCAACAAACAATAAGGTTAAAATCATTAATTGCTGGAGCGGATTTCATTGGACAGCTCTTTATTAATGTTTTACAAGAGGATTGCCTCATTCTCAAATTACCATCTGGGCTGAATATATTGCTGATTTAGCCCTGGGTCTGGGACCAGTGCAACACACTCTTCCCAGTTCCATTTGTCGGGCCCCCTGAGTGTTTACAATTGCCTTCCGTTGTAAAAATCCGACTAGTCTGACTCTCCCCGCTGTTGACTTTTGTTAACGATGAGGTGCCACGTCCCTGTTCTGTATATAGGGCAGAAGCAGCCCAAAACCCCACCGCGGGGGCATTGTAAAAAATCCTCACAGGATATTGAAATAATGATCGTTGTTTGCGAAAACAGGATAGCCCGAGTCAAATCATTTCCTCATGTACTTGTCGTGAGCGGTCATAAAATCTTCGGAGAACACTCATAGTTGTCTGCAGTCTGTTAATCCAATATGGAGCGGGCCACATGGAAAAGAAACATTGCCTCTAACTACCTAGTTATCTGGCTGGGACTGCCATACCGCCCAAATCTGCTCTGATTTTTGGCCTATCAGTCTGCAGAGGGAGGGCACGGGCAGTGAATTAATGGTCAAGAGATTTATTTGTTTGGTGTAATAAGGACTGTAAAACAGTAAGAGCTCTGTGCAGCCTTGCAGGCCCCTTGCCCCGTGGGTACAATCAAATGTTGCCAGTAAATCAATAGAGCTGGAAGAGGTTTTTATAACCTGAGTTTAACACCAGGCTCTAAGTGCTCCAGGTGGCAGGTCATTTGTTCATTATCCCAACTTATCACAATAAACAATGGCAACTCTGATTGGACTACTCTGCTTCTACGAGGGGAAAAATTGGAGAGGAAGAAGACAAAAATCTCAGGTGGGCAAGGGAGGGCTAATAAGGAAAGGAGAGAGAGGACACGAGACAGGGGAGAAGCACAAGATTAACCACTGTAATTACGTACAGCAGCACAGAGGAGGACTGGGACAGTAGGAGGAGCAGATAGCGTCAGAGTCCTACCAGCTGTCAGCCCGTAGCCACCGCTCCTACCGCGTCAGGGTTACAACGCCGCCGCTATTTTCAGCATCACCAATAAGGCTGGACTTCAGATATGGTAAAAGCACAACGGCTTGCCCTTTTCTTTTTTTTTGTCTTAAATGCACAGCTGGCTTTAAAGGAAGAAGGAAAAAAAAAAAAGAATAAAATGGGGATTTTGCAGGTTTCAACAAGTTAAATTTAAGACCCTTTAAGTCATTTTTAAGACCGTTATGAATGCAATTTAAATTAGATTTAACGCCCGTACTGGCAAGAAAAAAAAAACAACAATGGAAATTTAAAATCCTTAGATTACTTGCAGACATTTGCTCGGGGATTTTTATGGCAGTTTTATGTTTTTTTTTTTTTCTGACATCCCATGTAACTTTAATACCTTTATATGCCGTGTTCCTAATTTGAGTGTTTTCTTGCAGAAGGTGCAGCGAGCGTCAAATCTGTTCTTTTCAACAGGCTTTAACTGAGCATTAAACCCAGTTCTATGATGCCGGCTCATTTGGATTTGCACATATTCATGGTAGTTGAAAGTTAATGTCAGAAAGAACATATATATTATAGGTTTATTATGTAAGTATTCTAACCCCGCCCCTCCAAAGGGGAGGCGAGGGTACTGTTTTGGGGGGTGTTTTGGGTTCCGTTTTTTTTGTTTGTCTGTTTATCAGCAACTTTACACAAAAACTACAGGACCAATTTCCATGAAGTTTTCAGGAAAGGTGCGAGGTGGTCCAGAATAGATCCCATTACATTATGGTGAATGTAGGTCAAAGGTCAAGGTCACCAAAAATGTGTTTTCCCAATAATAAGGGATAGAGCAAATTAGGAAAAACGTTTGCAAGGGGCGGGGTTTGTTGTCTCTGGCACCACTTGTTTCTTTCTTTCTTTTTTTAACCCATAAAGACCCAAACATCCACTGAATCAAAGCTGTAATGACTCTTCATTGGATTAGATTTTTGTCTATTTATTTTGCCTGAAACCTGCCAAAATAATAACTTCCTCCAACAGAATAAATAAGTTTTTTACCCAGAATAATATAATTAGATGAAACCATCAATAATGGCTGGTTATTACAATCGCATTTAATTTACATCTCCTTTTATATATTAGTTACTTCCGAACATTATGTATAAGAGAAAAAAAAGTGATAAAATTTTGCTGTTATTACCTTTAACTCATAAAAACCAAAACATCCACAAATGGAGACCAAAACCTTCTACAGATCATATCTGTTCATTCAATAATTCTATCAATACATGTCAATTATTGGTGTAAAATACAGTTTGTCATCTTTTCATGGTCATCAGATATGACCTGTTTGGATGTTCAGAGGCTCCGTAGTTACCGTGGAAACACCGTCATCTTCTACAGCATTGATTCACCAGTAAAACCCAATGACAGTGGATGGAGACGCTTGGTTTATGATCCGTTGTTGACGTCTTTGCTGGAAAAAAAAAATCACTTTTCCTTCAGTTTATCTGTTTCTGATATAAAAAAAAAACCTTCCACTTTAATCTGAGCTTTTACATTATCAGGAAATTAAAAAAAAGAAAATAAGTGATTTTCATGAAAGGGAAAAAAAACTCGCAAACACAAAACAAATAGGATAATATTACAATAAATGGTGATAAATCACTGAAGAAAATTTAAATAAAGAGAAAAAATGTTGACATAAAAGTAGCACTGGGTCTTTATGGGTTAATGAAAGACGACACATTGGTTTTCTTTAGTAGATTTATTGCAGCATCATCAATATCATAAATTTCCCCCAAAAACACATTTAAAAACCAGACTGGGGTGAATGCAAATTTACACATTAATTATCATATTAAATGTTTACTGTGTTGGATTCAGTAGCATCTCGTTGGGAAGCTGCACACATGGTGGCTGCTTAAAAACATGCAAAATCTCTAGAGCCGCTGTTTTGTGTTTCCATGTAAAATGACTTCCCTCTGCAGATATCAGGCTCATTTTAAGGCAACAAAAAGAGGATGGACCAGATCCAAAAAAAAAAAAAAAAAAAATTGCATGTACTGCACAAAGCAAATGCAAAGTGTGGGATTCACTGCAAACTGTGGTGCCAAGCAGATAGCACCAGTGTAATTTATATCCATGGAAATGTCATTTCCATGGATGTAAATTAGGGAATATTCATACGTTGGGCTCAAAATCAGGCTCTTTCTATGTAAATAAGCAAAAAAAACATCTGATTCACAAAAGACCAGTGAAAATTACCACATACAGTTCAATTCCTGCAAATATTAGATGGATTATGTTCGTCATGTCTGACATTCCAGATGTTAATTGGAGATTTTCTTCTGATCAGACAATTAGAATTGAGGGAAGATGTTTTTTTTTGTTTTTTTTTAAGCTGCTGAAGGTTTCGGTTGTAGCTTCAGCCTCCATCAGAACTGTCAAACACTTTCCTGGTGTGACGTGACTAAAAACATACAAAAAAACATACAAAAAACTCCGATAATAAGTCGTACACAGAAAAGACACACTCAAACCAGACTAGAAATACGACATCATCTATGAAATTCCATATAAATCATGGAGTGAAACATATATCGGAGAAACCGGACGATCATTCAACACCCGCGAAAAAGAACATCAGACAGAATGTGAGAAGGCGACGGCAGCTGCAGATTCAACACGACACAAAAACACCTCCAATTCCCACAATGCACTTCACGACACATTTCCCGAAAATGCCCGATTGACCTACCAGCTCCGTTTGTAAACAAATGAGTGTTTATGGTGGAGTACGCTTCGAGATTCAAGAGTGAAATCACTGAAAGACTGACGGATTTGACTCGGGTTTTACAAATTTGATGAAAAATTGGTGACGAATTTCATACGCAGCTTTAAGTGATGTATCATCTTATTTTTTGTGTTTATTTTTTATTGAGTTATTCCAAATACGGTTTGATACAAGCTTCCGAACTGCCACCAGTCGACCTCCACACACAACACAGTATTGAAATAAAAATGAAGGAAGCATGCAATACTAACACATATAAAAAAAGAAAACAAAAAAAAAAGTCATATTCAAAAAGGACGATATTCTCCTCTGTATTTTACACTTTTTTTTTAAGTCATAATCAAATATTTTCCTATATTTAACTCACGGATCATGTAGATGTTGATAAAAATTCTGATTAAAGTTGAAGGTTAGATCAGAAACTGAGAAAACTGATGAAAAAGTGACTTTTTCAGTCAAATCTATCATTACCTGAACGTAAACCACGTATCTCGTCATTTATTAAACTCCATGGCTTTTACTGGTGAATCAATGTTGTAGTAGATAATGGTGTTTCCACGGTAACTCCGGAGCCTCTGAACATCCAAATGGGTCATATCTGATGACCATAAAAAGATGACAAACTGTTTTTTTTTTTTTATTGATAGGATTAATGGATCAACAGGAAGTCAACATTTTACATCAGACTCAGAATTGCCTTTATTGTCATTTGCAAAGTCATGAAAACATATTAAATGAAGTTTAGTTTGTACAATTATTCCAAAAACTAATAAGGCCCGCTTCCAACTGCTTCAGAATTCAAAGGTTATGACACATATATGATATTTGTATAGACACATTTATACGTGAATACATTAGTGGATGGTTTTGTGGCCAGTGGATGTTTGGGTCTTTATGGGTTAAAATAAAGCTGATGTTCTTTTTGTGTCTGAACCAGTGAAAAAGAAGAAAATAAAAATAAAATACTGTAATCAATTTCCACTGTTAGATCCCTGAAAATCCTCCACACTGGGCATGATCAAAACCTGTCATTGTAAGACACTATTTTTTTTTATTCTAAATTTCAGGGGCTTTTTTTATGTTTTTTTTTTTTTTTTTACTTACACAGATTTCACAAAAGCCTGAAAAAAAACCCAAAAGAACCACACAGGGGTAGTTTCAGTTGTGAGATGATTTGCTTCAATTATTTTGTGGTCTCTTTAAACACGACTCAAGCTGGTCCCTCAATTACACCGAAAAAAGACGATGAGAAATATTTAACGCTAAGATGTGACAGCCCATCATTAAAACACAGTCGCGTTTAGATCCGAATAGAAAATCGCTTCTAGTCGACGCATCCGACGAGTACGAGACTAAGTAAAACGGGAGGTTTTAAACACCAGGCTTGTGCAGTATAGGTAAAGCAGTAAAAGACGCCTCCATGCTGTTTGCAGATGGCTTTACCCAGAGGAACTTAGTACTGGGAGTGTGTTTTTGTGACCCCACTGGGAATTGAACTCCTAACCCAGGACAACCACATGCTTTATCAACTAAACCACGCCGGACCACATGGTTCTGCGCCTTATAAAGGTGAACGGTGTATTTGCAAAAAAAAAAAAAAAAAAAAGACACCGTTGAATATGGAAACCACATGGAGCGTCAGTGCCATAAGGTACGGTACAAAAATGGTGCCGATCTTAGTCGCTGAAATTTCGCGCGGCTAATTTATGACTGGTGTACAGGAGCATGGCAGCTGGAGTTTGTAATTATACAACACACACCACACTTTCTACTCTGCTGCAGACGCACCACTGCATAATTTACATGTCTATTAGCTCATTAATTACAGTGTAATTACTTAGATGTACAAGTAGCTTTTTACCATATTATAAAGCAAGTCATCAAATGAATAAGTGAACAAACAAACAAACAAGCAAACAAGGCGATAAAGATGGAGCAAACACAGAGACATAAATTAAAAGGCTGGATTTTCACTACGCGATGTGAAGTCGTCCCACTTGTATCACAATTGTTTTTTTTCTTTTTTTTCTTCCTTTCAGACTGCGAGGGCCTTATCCTTGGCTTATCATCCTCATTGTCTAGCCCTGATTCCACTGTTCTCCAAAGCATCTCATGATTCATAACTGTGATTAATAAGCCTATCATGTGAAACAAAAATACTGTAGCGTTGCATCTCAAGACCTATTGTCCTTCCCAGAAGCTTTTTCAGGGGATGCATAATCTAACCGCGTAGATCTCTTTCTTTCTTTCTTACTTTCTTTTGCTTCCCTCTCTTTTTAATGTTTTGATGAAATAATGACAGGGTGATTTTAGAAATGCATTATGCATGATAAGAATTGCTTTGTAATGGAAACAAACAGAGACAGTGGTGTGGGTCGAGGTGGCAAATCTATTGACCATCAGCGGCACCTCATCTAGTATGCATTACTTATAGAGGATGGATTTGTTTTTGTGCAGGGAATACAAAAACTGGAGCCAACTCCACATGCTTCAAGTGCTGATGAGCCCTTTGCTATGGCAATATGGTTTGAATTCCTGTCATTTCCAAAACCTTAAAGCGATGCGATTGACAAACATAAGGCTCTCTGGGAACTTCAAAGTGGAACTGGATGAGTTTGGGGTTATGGCGGGAACACGTTTCCTTTCAGTAACTGGTGTGAATGTTAAGCGGCCGGGCTCTTAAAGCCCAGATAAAAATTCTTTAACTATGGATGAAGTTAAAAGAAAATGGATGGCAATGATCCCATCATCCGCTCACTTGGAGGCTAGACTCAATCAAAGACATCTTCTCTGCAGCCTCTCCATAGTTGTACAGTGATTCTTTCTCAGAAATCCTGCACAGCGTACAGTCTCCACTGTCAAACTGCCCAGACCGACGGGATCCTTCAAATACACTTTTAATAAACAATTACTTGAGTCTCTTGCAGCATTAGACTTCCCATTGCACACTTAGAACAGCCCATTCAGCATTCAGCAAATCCACACTGCTGTTGTTTTGGCTGCTGCAGGTCATAGTGGTGATAAATCTGGGGAAGTTAGCCTTGGTAATGGACTCCAGAAGGGGTCTGGGAGTTAAACAGTGATGAGCAATGGAAACTGTGGTCAGAAAGAGAGCAGCTGTAACCTTCTAACAGGCGTGGACAAGATGGGAGGAAGGAAACAGCCAAACGTTCAGAGGCCCAGCTATGGGTCTATTTTAGGAGAGGG
>JAPTYQ010000016.1:28886556-28900486 GCA_029814465.1 Ostorhinchus cyanosoma | reverse complement strand
GCGCGTGGATGGTGTGTGAGGGTTAAGGGGGTTGTGGTGGAGGGGGGAACCCAGCCGAGCAGCAGTTGAGCAGCACATGTGGGTATGCCGCTAAGCTGACTGTTGAAGAAGCAGCTCAGCAGGAGGACAAGAGGCCTGATGATAAATTGCTTGTACAGAAGCACTGTTAACTCCAAAAACTAGTTTTTAATGTTGGGTGTGCCTTGAGAGTTTGTTTAAAGGGTAAGTAAAGCTACACAAGGACAACCCTGGAAAAAGATATGTGGCGAGCCACTGTTGCATAATCCTCAAGAGACATGGTTAGAAGCTAGCAAAGGCAAAAAGACGCTTTAAAGAGGCAGAGAAAAAAAGAGGCGAACAGAGCAAAACACGCTGGTTTTTTTGTCATTAAGGTCTGTCATAATTGGTCACTCAGCTTCAGCTTTCCTGTTTTCACCTTTGACCTCAGAGTGATCCGCAATTAACACCATTTGTTCGGAACACAACGGACTCTTTGTGAACACGCAAGAAAAATGGTTCTTGTATTGATACGTATATTCGCAGATGTCGGCTATTTTCTCTGCAGTAAAAATCCTCGTCGTTGCCACAAGTTATTGTCTGTATAATTGATCCAAGCGATCGGGCTCAATGGAAATCAACAAAATTGCCAGTTTAATAGGTCAAGATGTTTCCTGGGAATCAATGCTGATTATTAGTGGAAAGGCCCTGGCTGTTATTTCAGGGTCATCTATCGGATACCCACAGCTGTTTATATTTTAATCTGGCTTCTATTTGTGTTTAGACTTCCAAAGATTCTTGCCATAAAGCTGAAATCCTCTCGTCTGGCTTATGTCTTGACAAAGTAAATAAATGATTTGGTTCCCTCGCCAGTTGGGTTGGAATGTCAGAGGTCAGGGGGTCAGAGCTGCAAGCAGCCAAATTAGGTTTGAGGACACCATACGCTCAGTTCGCCTCTATTTGATTACTGCCCACCCATGTGTCCCAGAACATGGACGGAGCAGCCTACGAGCACGAGTCAACCTCCACTTTAATGCCGCAAACGTGAAGGTGAACACAGAACGTACGGCGAGTCAGTCACCTTCAGAATCTAACAGTGAACTATTTTAGCAGACATGTGGTTGAAATAAATGCAGTGTTTAAAGAAAAGCAACCACGGTGAGATGGTGAGGTAAAGGATTTGGCAGAGTGCAGAGTCTCAGTTGGATGGAAAGAGTACTATGTGTCTGTTATTGCTGAAAAGTTAGGACTTCTCCTGTGCAATCTGTCATTTGTTTTCAGGGCAATAAACAACCCACAGGGAATGGATCTCATCTCAAACATTAAAGAGACTTCCAAGGCACTTGAAGTAAACAAATTAGACTTGGTGGTTCAGATGGCTCAAATGACAATATTTCTCAATAATTGGAAATGATAAAGAACGTCTTTGATATATTCGTGGCTTCACCATGTCTTGAAGGCAGCATGAAGGGAAGCCTGCGGTTTCGCTTCACAATCTCAGTCTCATTATAAATCTTCACAGCAATACATTTTATAATGCTGTGTTTGGCTGAATAAACAGTTATGATTTGGCACAAAACAGACACTGTGGACGGGCCGACTTCAACAAGCTGCCAGCCTCTCTGTGTACACGGGGAGAAACAGGGAGCCAAGGAGCCTCTCCAGTGGAAATTATGAATATAAAGTCATGCATTATAGATTTGCAGGTGAATTTATTTATTCTCCTGCAAAAGTCGGAAATGTAAGCCAGCTAAATCAATGAGGGAGAGTTCATCTCTGTCCACCTAATCATTTGCTAATGGCTACTATCAATTGCCTGCCCACGGCTTCTGCATCCAACACTCTTGCAATTAAAGTCAACAAGCACATACTGTACTGTCGACTAAAGGTGCTTTAGCACAGGATTCCAGGTTAATGTATTGATTATCTTCTGCATGGTAAATTGGATTTATTCCACATCATCAGTCTTGTTTATTTATTTATACCCGTGCTGCAATTTATCAAAAATGAAAGATTTCCCATCTTGCTGATAGGTGAGAGTGTTTGCTGTCAAGGTAATAAAATGTATTGTTTTATTTTTTTTTAATTATTTTTTTTTAAGTATAATACACTCCACTTTTTTTGATTTATGCGCTAAGTAGTGTCAAAAACCAAGCACATTTGCCCAAACCTGCTGAAAATAACAATAAAATAACCCCACAAAGTGAGTCCCAGAAGAAGGAATAAAAGGTCTAAATGTGCAGCGCTGTGGTAATTCAACACACTGGACACCGCTTGTACTGGATGTCACACAGACATAACAACATCTTGCACTTCTGAACATGTTACTTATTTATTTATTTATTTGCTCAGCAGCCAGCCCTGCACCCACATCCTTGTGTTTCTGCCAGCATCGACAAATACAACACAATACAAGGGAATGCTTGCTTTTTGAGTTTTATTATTTATTCATGATGCCCTGGAGTCTTCCTGACCATTCCAGACATCATTTTGCTGTTTCTGTCACTCTTTCTCTCACTGTTTTTGTAAAGACAATGACACTGGTCTAACTACATCTCCACATCACAAATCCCAGTGTGTGTGTGTGCACCTGCATTTGTGTACCTAGTATAGACGAACATACAGTTATGCACTAATGTCAACCTGCGTTACTGTCTTTTGTCTAGACATTGAATTCCTGCAGTCGAAGAAATGAACAATCAGAGCAAGAAATCTGTGACTAAAGAATAAAAAAATGTTGATTAGGTACATTTTTGCATAATCAAGCCCAAATGACATTACTTCTAAACATTTCTAAATACCCCACAGTGCTTTTCTATGCTATTTCACATATATTTCATTCATACAGTTGGCGTCTAGATCCTCACAGCCGTTGTTTAAGGTTACGCAAAAATACAAAAGTTACACAAAGAGCTTGATTTAATCAGCACAGATGTGATAAAAAAAAAAGACTCACAATGTATGCATTAATATTTAAACCAATGCATGACCCTTTACTAACCCTGACCAAAGTGCTTTTATTGACTAAACCTAAACACCTACGGGAGTCGAGATACATACTCCCAGTCTCTAGGATTGAGTGCATCTTTAGCCCAACATGAATACATACATATGCAGAAATATGTCCACCAAACATATTTTGGTTCACAAATATTGACATCTGTAGTTTTCAGAAACAATGGTAATGTTTTTTTTGTTTTTTTTCAATTGTTATCCAGGTCAAACTCTGAAAATATCCATAATGCATAAGACAAACAGATAGTTATTTTTTAATACTATTTATTTTCTCGATATATTATGTAAGTGTTGTGTTGCTTTTTTTTTTTTTTTTTTTGCTGGAAGCGATCCCAGGCTCCTTAAAGGCATTCTGCAGCTCAGGAGAGTTTTCCTGTATGCATAACACAGTGTGCGGGTCTATGCTTTAAACTCTCTTCCCTGGCATTGATGTACACTAATGTACTCCACCTCCCCTTGGGTAGACCTGTCTGGATCATCTCATCAGAATCCCATATATCTATCCATCCCATCTCGCGCAGCCTTACACCACCGTCGTTGTCTGTAATAAAATGGTCTTAGCTGAGAGAGGCTGTTTGATTGCTGCTGGCCAGCGAGGCGGCTATTCACCATAATATAATATTCCCCCTGTAGTCTGCACTTTAAACCTGTCTCACACTGACAAGCGTGCATCACCCTGTGGGGTCAGCGGGGTCTCCCATCACTGTCCAACCACCTAGTCTGACTGACGCAAATCCTATAGAATTGCCTGTTTTGAACTTGAGCGTGCATCCCTCTTGACACTTCCAGCACGTCTGCAGATCTCCAGTAACAATATCACCTATAGAATCAATCTCCGCGATGCGTTTGAGGCCCGTGGACGCCATTGATCAGTTCTTTTGATGTCACGGCCTTTCATAAATTGCGACCTTTTTAGTATTGGCATGCCCCGTCACTTCCAGAGACAGTTGTGCTTGTGACTCTCTCCATCGGGCAGAGGGAGTGAGGGGCTCTGGAAAGGAGTCCGAAAGCAAAGCAAGCGCCGTGTCACAGGTGTCAATACAGCTGCTCCTTATTGACAATTAGGCTTCTCCGGACTCGGCGAAATGAAATCTGAGATGACAAGACCCGGACTTTCATCCTGACCCTACACCTCATTCCAGAAATATGTAATCGTGGTGCCTCTAGGGGAATTCCCCTCCTTTTTTTTTTTTTTTTATTAAGAAATAAAAAAGGCAATACTTGGACGGACTATGTTTTTTTAATGTAGCTTTATGAGGAAATCAAAAAAATTGGTTCTGTAATGCAGCTTTACGTTTAAAAAGAGATGTCCAACAGGAAGCATTATGCGTTTTATGTGCCACATAGCCCGCAGTGAACAGGGGGGGATATGTGTTACATTGACACTAGGCAATCTTGTACTATTTTTTCCCCTTTGATGCTTCAAGCAGTATGGGTTTTCAGGAGAAGGCAGCAGTCAGAAGTACTTTAGCTTGTTAAAATTGACCATAAACAGCTCATTGTTTTAAGAGGGCCAGACACAGTCATTTGATACCAGCACTATACTGCCTTCTAGCCCCTTAGCTAGCCTGTTATTTCACTCTAGTAGTACACATGGGGTTCTACGGATGAAATATTGCCAGTATAAGGCAAGCACACACTGCTGGGGAAGGATGTGTACGGAGCATTTTCTTACACTAGGGGAAATGTTAAGAGCTCATACTGAAAACTCATGGTGGATATTGATGTTGCAGTGTAATATAACTACTTCATTTTGCTCTCATTTACAAGTATCAGACGTATCAGGGATATGCTTTTACAATATCTTTACCCATGACCATTTTTTGGGGGTGAAATCAATGCAATCAAAAAAGAAAGCATGTTTAAAAAAAAAAAAAGAAAAAAAAAAAGTTTAGCCCGTATTGATTAAAAATATCGGAGTTGCTTGATTGGATTTACTCTATCTGTATTTTTCTGTCAAGATAAAAGAGTCGGTGCCTTCGCTCCCCCACCTGTCTCCTTCCACACCGCCTTTCCTCCTCACCCTCCCCTCTGTGTTCCTCTCTTTCATATTCAGCCCATCATCGGAGCGCCTGACGGCAGTCTGATGTGTTCTCAGCGTGCTCCTTTACATGCACATGTCAGCACAGTTGAATGAGTCACCCAAACTGACAGCAGATGGTGCTCTTTGGGTATGAGAGGCCTGATGCATCCGCTCAGCCCACTCGCCATGCAATCTATCATCATTCTCCTTCTCTGTCTTCTCCCCCAAGACCACTGAGGGGACTCTGGACCACCATTCTCTGTGCCATCATTTACCTTTGTGCTGGGGAATGTCAGCCCGCTCAGCCTTGGGCTTTTTATCCAGGGAGTTAGCGGCAGCCAGTCGACGTGCAGTTTAGACAGGGATCCATGGGGCACTTCTTAATGATGTGGTTCAGTGATAAACCTGGGAAGACTGACTGACTGAAAATTGTCTCAGTGTGGTTGGAAAAGCAAAAAGAAAAGAGCCCCATTGCTGAAGGAAAGCATAGTGACAGGGTAACAGAAGTTCAATGCTTTAACTTTCAAACTTGTCTCATTCTCCAAATGTTTTCAATATAAAGTGTAATAAAAGAAAAAGGACACTTAAAAAAAAAAAAAAAGCTCAATGATAACTATAGGAACACTATAAAACTAAAGGAAATGTCGATATTAAATGAGCACATGGAGACACATTTACCCAAAGAGTCTATAATGTTATAGAAAAGTCCTAATGAATCTGTTCAGAAACCTGATCTACTGTGTGTCGTTGTTCTCATGCTCTCTGGTCCATCTCTGCAATGCAAATGTTTTAATATGGCAGAGTGTTGCAAGGAGCCAATCAGGTATATTGCAGTGATTAGATTAAAATCAGATTTTTCCGTCAACTCAGCAAAGCTGTATCGGTAGTCAATTAAGATCTGTCATAATGTGATGGAGGACAGTTTGAAATGATCCTCTGCTCTGCTAAATGTATGACAGGCCACTACTAAAAGGGTCACTGCTGTGACCTTGATTCACCAGAGGCTTTAAATACACAATATGCTGGTTTCAGCATATGCAATATTTCTCTAAGTCTCCAAGTGAAATGTCAATGAAGTGTGTCTGCAGGCGCCTGTGCAGACACTCCTTTATACATTTCCCATTTTCCCACACAATAGAAATCAATGCACAAGTAATTCACATATTCATTAAGAAAATATGTCTACAGTTCTAAACCTATTTATGAATTAGCTGACAAATTATTCCCTTTCACATTAGCGATTTGACTGAGCGGTGGGTTGTGGAATCAGACTTGGACACTTTTTTTCTCTCTCTCTCGGTTAATAGTCCTACTTAATACTCATCAATCATAGCAGTCAAAAGATATTGATTTCTGGCTGGATTAAATCAGAGTTATTCCACTGCGATGGCTATTACAAAGTACAGCTATTCCAGTGAAATAGTTCTTGATTTACAATGAGAGGAGCCGCTGTCTTGTTGTGGTGTATTGTTGTGTATGTGGGTCTTTGTGTATGCAAGTGTGAGGCCGACGTACAATTCAAGCCTGTTGATTTTATCTTCACACAATGTTTGAAATTACATTTTCTTTTAACACAGCATGGCTCTACATTCCCACTGACCTCCTGCAGCTTTATTACAAAAATAACTATGCATAAGAATCAAGTTTGACTACTTCTGTGGATGCTTTAAGTTTTTTAAAGGACCATGATTTGGATGTTTCATTGTGTGACTCAGACTGTATAAAAGCAGTGGATGTGGTCAGCGTGACATCATGTTGGTTTGTGGGCTACAGTTTTGAAGGCTCAAGGTTTTTGGCCAAGATTCTAATCTTGTGCAATTCACAGTTGATGAAAATGTAACAGCTGACCTTCAGCTACTTAGCGTAAGCTTCAATCACCTGTATAGCTGTTAGGCAGCGGTATCGGTTTCCTGACATCAACGAATTTTCTCTTAATGTTCAGAGCATTTGGTCTTGTGGTGCAGAACAGTGGATTTCTTAGCTGTAATTGGAGAGATCAGTGACATGCTCCGCCAGTTTGGTAATTTCCAACAGTATAAAGAAAAGAAATGTAAAAATGCATGTTTGGTTCATGGTTCAGGTACGTGACAGATGGTAGAGCTGCTGTAAACGAGCTACAAACTGACAAAATAATCATTTTTTGACATAAGTGGGAATGTTGGATCATATCAGATAGTGTCATCATTTACTAGTATATGAAAAAAAATCTTAAAGATCATGTCTGCACCAAAAGTTTTCACTAAAATAGTAGATCTTTCAGCGAACCTAAACCACATCTCCCATAAGATTCCATTCAAACTGTAACTTATTAAATATTTTTTATCTAATTGTAACGTGAGGGTTCGTTGGTGGTTTATGGTTCAGTCTTTGTAAAAATGAGACTGCAGGATGGAGACGGATTTCTTCTAGAACAGTCTTTACTTGGCACACACAACACTTCCTGACACAACCGCTCACATGACCTCACCAGCCAATCAGGAGCCAGCGACACCTAGATCAGCAAATGTGATTCAGAAAGGCAGATTCAACAGGTCATCTCCGCTGCCCACATACTGTACAACAAATGAGAATAATTAAATGTGTGAATAATTCTATAAACAGTCCATAGGGTGAACACTGCTGATATATTTTTAACAAATACATGAATTAACTTATAACCCATGACTTCCTTCACCGCTAATCTTTCCATGTCTTCAACATAAATCATCTGAACTCCTGAATCTTACATAATTAATGCTAACAGGACCAGTATTGTAAATATGTCACACTGAACTCCATTCAACATGTGTGTGATTGTCCTGTTTGTGTAACTAGTAACTGTTTGTCAGAAAAAATATACATTTTATTAAATCATTAAAGTGAAGTTCTGCCCCTTTTAATGTGCCCCATGGGACCCAAGTTTGGAAAAAGTATGAATAACGGTCACTGGTGTGAATTAAATCATTATTTGATCCAGTTTAAACATGCCACCGTTTACACATATATGATGTTTGTCATTTTAAAAGATAATTCTACAGTCTGGTCATGTTGAAGTTATAATGTTTAGTGTTGTCTACTTCAGTTTCACAACAAACTGCAACAGGTTTGACTTGTAGAATGATCTTAAACTGACAAAAAAACTACATGTTTATTTCAAATGAGGTAAAAAAAAAAAAAAAATTAACTTTTTTTTTGTTTTTGCTGAGATAAAGTCAAATGGGGCACAACTTAACAGGGCAGGACTTTCCCTCCATAAACATAACTTCCCAACTAAGCAAGCAGTGAACTATCAATCAACAGTAACAGTAGATATCAAAACCTTCTATTAGCTGAAAAAATAACAAAAGATAAACACTGCACTTCGGCAGGTTTAACCCTTAAAGATCCACTTCTCTCTATTTAACCTTTCTCAAGTGATTTATAACCATTTATTATAATATTATCCTCTATATTTTATATTTTTTTTCAATGGAGATCAGGTATTTTCCTATATTTACTTCACTGATCATGTAGATGTTCATTAAAGCTCAGATTAAAGTTGAAGGTTGTATCAAAAACCGAAAACGGAAGAGGAAAAAAGGATTTATTGTTAGCAGTTTGCATTTTTTGGGGTGTAAAAATCAGGTATTTTTCTAAATTTAGTAGAATAAATATAGAGCTTTATATAAAAAAAAGAGAAAACTGTAGAAAAAAGTGACCTTTTCAGCAAAATATATGTGAAAAAAAAAAAAAAAGAACTCCACCCAGTACTATTTATCAAACCACATATGTTTTACTGCTAAATCCATGTATTAGTAGTATTACATTTAACATCCTATTACATTGGTTTCAGTTTGAAGCCCTTGGTGTGACTGTACTTTTGCATAATGACGATGACCTGATCAGAAATGAAATCATCACTGATATCATGATCACGTAAGAGGCTCCGAACACCTCTGATACGCTGATTATTTCTAAAAATAAACACCCATTGGTGAGTAATCCCCTGGTGAATCCATGTTGTAGAAAATGACTGTGTTTCCACGGTAACTAAGAAGCCTCTAAACGTCCAAATGGGTCATATCTGATGACCATGAAAAGATGAGAAAGTGCATTTTACACCAATTATATACATGTATTGATAGAATTAGAGGCTCTAAAGTTATTAAACAGTTTAGATCAGTACATGGTTTTTAGTCTCCAGTGGTTGTTTGGGTCTTTATGGGTTAAAAAAAAAAAAAAAAAAAGCCCCTAGTGGCTGTTAGTGGTATTACATTTACCATCCTACTACATTGGTTTCAGTTTGAAGCCCTTAGTGTGACTATACTTTTGCATAATGACGATGACCTGATCAGAAAATGAAGTCATCACTGATATCATGGTCACGTAAGAGGCTCCGAACACCTCTGATACGCTGATTATTTCTAAAAATAACCCCCCCCATAGATGAGTAATCCCCTTCCCATACTCTACTATACAACAAAGACATCCTGCACTCGCTGTAGTTTGTTCACGGTCATACGTATACGAGTATAGCCTCATGCTCTGTTAGCGGTGTAGCCTAGCGTCTGCCCCGTTTGACCTCTGCTGGATTCATCACCGGGGAGTTATGAAAGCCCTGTGAGTAGCACGCCTGCATTTGTGAGAGCTGAAACATCTCCAGACAGGTGCTCCAGAGTGTGCCTCACTGCACCCAAACAGCTGGGGCCGGTCATCGGCGCTCACTGGGGATGACATCACCTGACAAGTGTTCATCTGACTCATCTCCCGCTCTCTGGCTTCATCTCAGACCCCTGACACATGCTTCACCTCGCAGGCACTCACTCGCACAGGAAGAGGAAGGGCACGGACGCTGAGGAAGAAAGTTCAGTAACGCTATAAGTCTGCGGAGAGAGAGCACGTCAACGAAAAAGAGGGGAGGGTAGGGGAGCAGAGGGGGCGGAGGCAGGTGATGCGGTCTCACTCATCATGGCGCTTTGACAGGTGTGATGCTTTGCTTCAGTGCATCAATAGCCTGTTAATATCTTAAAGACGCCGCAGTCCATGTATCATATATTAAGGCGGTTATAAAAGGAAGAAGCTCGACACAAAGGACAATTAAACCGGAGAAGTCAAGAGTAAGAACAAGGCTATTCCACTTTAGTGTGTAGGGTTGTGAATCAGGGAATGTCCATCCCTGCCTAGGACATAAAACAGTGATCTCTTTAATTACCTAGCATAAAATTCACACTATAATATTCTCACCCTAGTATTATACCGGACTGGAGTCGTATGATTCTCTGGAGGTGACTGTCTCGTAGTACGGCAAGGGGAAAGATGAAGGTAATGTAAATGGATGGGCTCCTTTGTAGGTCACTGTAAAAAGCAATCAATTAATTTGGTAATTTATACATTTCAGTAAAAGGTGAACTTGTTAGAATATGTGATTTGCCATTAAACTGTCCGACACATCATTTTTAACTTCCGATGGCGAACGCGTGCACAGAATATTTGGTGATTTTTTTTTTTTTTTATTATTCATTTATTTATTTTTCTTTGTCTGGATCGTTTTTCTATTTATATTTTGGTCAAGGCTTCAAAAAGGAATTAAAAGTCTTATGTAATCTTCCACAAAATTAAGCAAAAAGGTTGACGCATGTTTTATATTTTGGAATTATATGAAGTTGACTACAGTATGTTCACACTGTTGTGCTGTTTTATTTTTATTTTGCTGTTGTGCCTTTTTGCCTGTTGTCAAAGCACTTTATAAACCCAGTTTTTAAAGGTGCTATATAAATAAAGTTATTATTATTATTTTTATTATTATTACTAAGGCTGAGCGTATCGGTCTAAATATCGATAGTATCAGTATCAACGTGAGTATCGGTATCGGATCGATACCGGTGTTTTTCTGGACTACTTAAAAAAAAGGTAAAAATTTAGAGTACACCCACTTCTCCAGGGACCACTACACCACTGATAATGATAAAAAAAAAAAAAAAAAGCTGAGAAACTACATTTTACCTGAATTATGTAAATGCATTAGTGGTTCAATAGTTATTAAACATCTTAAATCAGTGCTTTTGGTCGTCTGATTTTTAGGTCTTCGAGGGTTAAAACATTGTCTCCTCTATAAATATAACCTCTGCTGGGTCATGTTAGATATATTCTTTCTGCTTGTGGTTATGAAAAAAAAAAAAAAAATTCCCATCATCCCACGCTACTTCACAACATCATCAAAGTACATTGAGCAGCAAAAATTATATACTGTGCTTTCCGACGTACAAGTCTGCACCTCTTCCTCATAAAATCCCAAATGAAGTGAGGTAAATATCCATAGGAAGATGCATAATTGGAATTTGACTATGATTGTTACAGGAATCATGGTTATGATAAATGTGATGACGCCTCATAAAATCACGGTGGAGGTGTTATTATTGCGGCGGCTCCACTGTGCTTCTCCTCCACGGTGCGTCTGATGCGTGCGTGCACAGCATTACATCATCCTTCTCCTTCCCGGCAAAGTGAGCTGTGGCGCGATGAGATCAGAGCCCCTTGTTATCCCAGTAGCACAGCAGACTGCTGCAGGACCTAAAGGATCCTTTAGTCAGGGAAATATGTGGCACTCTTTTTTTTTTTTTTCGTCTGCAGTGTACACAAACGACCCAAAAAAAAAAAAAAAAAAACAGCTCAACTCAGGTTCATCCACAGGTGAGGACTCTATTTCAGGTGCGGAGCAAAGAAAATCCATATAAAGCTTTAAATACACACACACTTGTAAACAAACACACGCGCACAAATCTACACAGTACACTTGCAAATCTCCAAAACACCCCATGGTGCTTGCCGTGTGTTCTCAGAGCATATAAATCATTTTCTAGATCAAAGACTTCCTGTAACTAAAGAGAGCTTATTCAGTTTAAACCTTTTTCTTTTTTTTTTTTTTCTTTGTGAATTACTTCCAGTTTTAGTGCAAACACAAATCCAGACGTTGCATTTATTTGGTTGTGTAACATCAGCAGTAGTAGGAGCAGCAGGAGGAGCGGTAGCAGTAGGGGCAGCAGGAGCAGTAGGAGCAGCAGGAGCAGGTTTCGCCCACATTTCCCATTGAATTTTTTTAGCTCGATCAGATGTATGTTATTCTAAGCACTGGTGTGTGACCTTCCCCTCTGGGTGCTCCGTTACCATTTGGGATATAGACATATGAAGATGAATGAACAGATAATCTGATTCTTGTGGACCTAGGTGACTTCTGCCATGTCTACTGTTACACACTCTCCACCCTCTGAGTGTCCTCCCCTCACCCCGACTCCCATTCTGGTTATCCTGTCTGTGACACCGTAATGATGACAAAGACTAACCAGTAAGCAGCAGCATCCAGCACCACAGAGGACCCTTTTATGGTGCAATGAAAGTGAGGGATGAAGCATGCTTGTCATCCGGGGGAGCTTCAGCAAATCACCGCACAACAGCAAACAGTCAGGCGGTGGAGTGAAGATGACCGCGGCGGCGCTGGCATTGAGTTGAGCTGTTTGTCAACAATCAGTCGATCTGTCAGTGTAATGCAGCGCAACAAATCAGCTCCGCTACCGCTCTCTGTCCGTGGTCAGTCGCCGGAAAAAACAGGAGTGTCACGGCAACTGTAAACTGTGAAAGAATAGACTCGTACAGGGTGTTACAAATAAAGGATGGATGCTTTAGGAAACACTTTATATTAAGGTGCATAATCGACACTAACGAGTTATTTATTAGCATCAGGGGCCGCAACTGCGACTTGAAATCCAAGATAATACCAAATCTGTTAACCCTTTGTAGGCAGAGGTGTCAGAAGTATCCGCATCCATCAGTCAGGTAGAAGTGTAGATCAATGGCGGCTGGTGTTTCAAAGAGGAGAAGCTCATTGTCGGTTTATATCATAAAATTTGTCAATTTATTTATATGTAAATTCTGACCTCTGTTCAAGAAAATGGACACTATTGGACCAAGAAGGCGTCTTTTCCAGGGATTTGACCAGTGTTCAATAAATGACCAGCAGAGCTAGACTGATTAGAAACGATATTAAACTCCAACAAGGAAATGTTGTAATTATATTAAACTGAAACAAGGAAATACTATGAGTGTGTTTTATTTACAGTGTAAGAAAGGAACGAGTAATTTCGCCGAGGAAATACCAACAAATGGGTTACAGTTTGGAAAATAAGTGATGGGACTGAGCTGAGCTGTCAGTGAAAAATACCTGTCAATCAAAACAGGATTCAGCCTTTGGACTGATCCACCAATCATCATGCAGAAGCTCAGTGTCGAGGCCCGCCCACAGCTCCATTCATCCCCAGAGACGCTGAGTGTCCGGGGGCGGGACAAAATCATGGCATTTATCCAGTGACCATCTAGTATCGAGGCAATGAAAGAAACTGTTCCATTTGGTCCCATTGAAGTGAATGGACGCTCAGCTTCTGCAGGCAAATGCACTGACTGTAGACTGTATAAGAAAACGGCATTATGGGAATGGATGAGAAGTTAACATCGACTCAGCCGATTTGTGATAAGTAGCTGATTCTGAATGAACTCGTCTTTGAGTTGAACATGTATTAAACGCATTTGTAGTCAATGAAATGCGAACACAACCGAACATATTTGACCATTATTTGAGGACATTTATGGGGAAGCCTAGCGTCCCTCACAGTCTGAGAGAAATCACCTCTGGTATAAATACGAGGGTTTGAAAAGAAAAGTATCAACTCAAGCTTTTTACTCAAGTAAAAGTGTAAAAGTACTCTAAGTATTATTAAGTGGGACTGCAGATGAAAATTAGCACTGATGCTAACTTTAGCATATTTACATGTTTATACTGAAATGGAATGTATGAATGTGTTCATTAATGTGCACCATCCATCCATCCATCCATCCATCCATCCATCCATCCATCCATCCATCCATCCATCCATCCATCCATCCATC
>JAPTYQ010000016.1:28607912-28619976 GCA_029814465.1 Ostorhinchus cyanosoma | reverse complement strand
AAAAAAACCATATTTTTAAAAAAAAAAAAAAAAAAAAAGAAATGATGTATATCTATTGTTTTGAGAAAGTAAAACTGAATTCAATAGCAATGTGGTGCCGTTTAAGTTATGTAATAATTTATAATGTTGACATAACAGCCTATTTGCTTTTTTTTTTTTTTTAAATAAAAAAGTAATTAAAAACAAAACATTGAAAATTTCGCATTTTTAACATGCGGTGTCAACATTATCATAATTTTTTTAACTTTTTTTTTTTATATTACACTTTTTTACCCTAAAACAAAGACAAATATTTGTAGTTATCATTATTTATAGATTATTCTGACAGTATCTAACTTGTCATATCCACTTTAGATCACATTGGTCTGTATGTGGAACCTAAACTAAAAGGATTTGAACTGAATTTTTATATCTCAGTGTAGTTTTTACCAGAACCGGACCTTTTGGTGGTCCGGTTTAGGCCCACAGACCACGTTTGACTCCAGTGGCTTATTTTCTGTTTTATTTTGTTAGTTTCCTTCCTGTGTGTTTCTCCTCCATTCATGAGTTCCTCCTGTTCCTCATGTCTCCTTCACCTCCTCTGTCTAGGCTCCGCCCACACTCACCTGTCCTTCATTCATTAATCACACACCTTCCTTTTGTTTCTTGTCAGTTTGTTGCATCTCATGTCCGCTCGTGTCTCTCTCATCACCCTGGATTTGTCATTTTGGACTTTTCTCTTGGACCGGATCCTCTTTCTGTAAGTTTTATATATTAAATATTTTTACAGCTGCATGAAAGACCCTCTTGAGAACAGATGACTGGGGTCTTACTCATGGTTTTACACTATTTCTATGATGCTATAAAGTGACAGATGTGTTTATAGGCTGCATCTATAGATACTTTTATATAAAAAGTACCAGAGTTGATAAAAAGCTGTTTTGAAACTTCACATTTCTTCTAATGTAAAAATCCCAGTTGTGGCCAAATAAGTGCTTTTAGTTTAGCGGTTAATCACATACAGTATAATATAAGGGGGGGGGTCCCAAAGTGTAGGGGTACCTGGAAGAAGCCCACAGGGGTAGTGGAAAATTTAGAGGAAAAATACATTATATAAGTCAACATGTACTGAATACAAAATGAATAATGAGAATTAATGCTGAAATTACGGTGGCATATTAGGGCCACATAAGAAAATAAAAATGTTTGTCACTACAAGAATAAAGTTGTAATATTTCAAGAATAAAGCCGTAATATTACAAAAATACAAACAGGTTGGGAAAAAAAATCATAATTTTTGAGAATAAAGTCGTACCCACTCGTTGCATAATGAACATAATAAACTTGGAACATTTTGTTTTTCATCTGAAAGTTTAATTTATTTTCAAAATATTACGACTTTAATCTCAAAGTACTACACTATTTTTGTTAAATAATGATTTTTTCTTTTTTTTTTTAACTATGACTTTATTCTCATTATTATTATCGCTTTATTCTCAAAATATTACTTAATTTTCATAGTGACATGCATTTTTATTTTTTTATATGACCCTAATATGCCATCATGTGAAAGATAAAACAAACAAAAAAAATTCATCTAATAGTTTTGTCGATCATCTTGATGAAGCTTTGGTAACATTATAAGAACATTTCTATTTTATATGATTCAAAATAAGTTCATTTGAGAAGCTAGGTTATTATTTTTTGTTGATGAAAGCTTCATTTATGAATTAATGACCAATTTATTTATTTATTCTTAACAATAAAAGAGGGCACGTTGTAGTTTACATTTTGCAGAAAAATTTACTAAAAAAAAAAAGGTTTTTATAGAAAATATATATTACCATTAAATATATAGTGTTTGTTTACAAAGTTTTGAAAATATAACCAGACACCTTTGGCATAGGAACAAATTTTGCTTAATTTTTTCAATCAAAAATGGTATATTTCAGTATATTTCAGAGCGTCCTCCACTGTAAAAAGTTGGAGAACCTCTGCAGTACGTGATCACATCTAAAACTACAGTATATGTTTGGTATTTCCATCTCATATCCTTCTCCAGACCTATATTTGGAAACAAGACTGCAATTAAGAAGATTTATGAATGGGTTATAGAATAAATTATCACTTTTGCAATTATCTTTATGACTCTACCGCCCTAGATTATCACAGTCCAGGCAGTTTCAGTTTTTGGCAGACGATCTTTTTTGGGCCGTTCAGCTCCTGCTCTGAGTAACATGGAAGATAACAGCCAACTGTGTTTCCTGGTGTGTTACTCACTACATTAGAGGCAACTCAGACCATTCAGTTGTTTCTATTTGTTCTGTTACATGATATATGTTGACAGGAGGAAACAGTCAAGGGAATATGGACATGTTAGGTGAAAAAAAACACTCTAAAATAGACAGATTTTGTCATTTATAGCTGATACGGAACTGTTTGGGAGTCCTAAAACCAACTTTAGTGTTTCTAAAAGATGACTACTAAACCAAAACTAAAAAAAAAGCTGATTGATTTACTATATGTGTTTTTTTTTTAAATTAATTTTCATGGTGCATCTCTAAAAGTACAATATAGAAAAAGGGGAAAAAAAATGAACATTTTATGATAGAAGCTAGAATAAATGTAGGGGTTTAATCCAGGGAATATCAACGGAAACATGAGTCTCAGGTCTGTGGTAATATTTAAACTAAAACTTTACATAATTAGGATAAGACAGTATTTGATTGATTTTGATATTATTTCCCAAGTGGCCCAATTCATGAAGTTATGCAAATGGTGGTGGTGGGGGGGGGCAATGACGCTAAATCCACAAAAACAGCAGAACATCTTCCTCCCGTAGTTTAAAAATGCAAAATATTTGCAGCTAAAAACTCCAGGTTGCATCTTTCTGCGGTGATCTCGGTAATAAATCTAAAAAAAATAAAAATAATAATAAAGCACTCGGGCTATTTTTGAGAAACTGTTTTGCAAGGCAGGAGCCGATAAAAAGCCTGGTGATACATGCTCATGACAGGCATGTATTGAATAATCCAGGTTAGATTGTCATCCCCAACAGGCCGGTGGGTGATATATACAGAGCTCCGGCTGTTCTCACGACTGTAACTCCACATATTATGAGTCTCACCTCTCTGACAGGATGGTCATGCTATTTTTACGGAGTGGTGAGATGAGGGACACAACTGTGATCAAAAGAGGACTGCTCATTGATTTTCAAAACCACACATTATGCTGCAAATATATATCAAAGGGAACAGCCGCCGTGGCCTCTGTGATATGCTCAGCATGAGTTAAACATGCTAAGTCCATGTTTAAGCCTCAAGCTAACACATTTTAAGTCAGAATAACAAGGTGCGAGAGCTTCCATTCCTGCACATGGGAGTCAGAGAGGTAAAAAAAAAAAAAAAAAAAAAGAAAAGACAATCAGAATGGGTACAGAGGGAAGAGGAGAGAGTAAAACAAGGAATTGCAGCACAGTGATTTGATGAATTATTAAACTCCCCTTTACAGATTTCTTAATTAGAAAGGGTAATCCAGTAATTAACATGAGGACCAGCTGGCTGCTACAGTATATCACTGAAACATAATCCCGTGCTTCCAGTATTACTGTGAGCGGCAAGTTATTCCTCATAAAAACTCACTAATAATCCCATTAGGTCTCAGTGCAGTAACTATACTCTACTCATCTTTTAAGCACCAGCCTCAACCGTGTAATTGCTGCGCATTTAAAGCAATTTGGTCAGTGGCGACAGAAACCTGCTTACCGCTGAAAAGTTAATGACACTGAAAGCGAATACTACACCCGGGCCACTTAGTCCTACAATTTGACAGAATTTGTCAGTGCGCAGGGAGTTGTTTTTTTTTTTTTTTACTTGATGGGTTTTACTTTTTAAATGTTTGGGGTTCACTCTGGTGAGGTAATAGTCCTACCAGCTGGAGTGTAGAAGAAGATATCCATCATCAGGTCTAGTCATGGATTATTATCCTGCGAAGCCCGGACGCTCAGGAAGTAATTAAATCGCTCGGTTCGGTTATTTTAAACCATTAAAAACCCAAACATTCACCGACGACCAAAAACATTTTTATACTAATCTTACTGTTGATCCATTCATCCTATCAATACATGTAAATAATTAGTGTAAAATACAGTTTTGTCGTCTTTTCATGCTCATCAGATATGACCCATTTGGACGTTCAGAGGCTTCGTAGTTGCCGTGGAAACACCGTCATCTTCTACAACAGTCGCTTTTCCATTAAGCCTCAAACTGCGCAACTATAACTTACGCAAAAAAATTCACTTAATGGAAAAATGACAATTTTGACAAAACTCTCATTTGTTGATTAAAAGTTTTTGCGCTGGTGAGAAGTGGTTTTTCGGGAGTAGCGCAAGCTGCAACGGAAAGACCTTTTTCGCAAATACAGTCAGGTCAATTAAAAAAACGGATGTTGACGGACGTTAAAACAAGAGAAGAAGAGTTTTAACAGAAACATGGACACACCAGGAAACCACAGCATTTTTAAATTTAGTACGGGATAGATGGGTAATATATGATAATGATAATAATAATAATAATGAATATATCTGTAAAGCAACATATTTACGTTCGTCTCCATGTTTATGGAATGACTTCTCGCATCATCTCGCGATAATAAATAAACAAATCATCGCATTTGTGATTTAATAGAAAAACTGACATTACACACTTCTGTTTTTTCGACATTCAGTAAATATCAGTAAAGTTTTGCTCATATATCCAATGAAAGAGCGACTATTGATTCACCAGTAAAACCCATGGAGTTGGATCAGTGACAGTGGATGGACACACTGGGTTTATGTTCAGTTAATGATAGATTTTACTGGAAAAAGTCACTTTTTCTTCAGTTTTTTTCTATTTTGATATAATAACTCTGAGCTTTTCTCAACATCAACACAATCAGTCAGTTAAAAATAGGAAAATAGATGATTTTCACTGGAAAAAATGTTAAATTCAGAGGATAATTACATAATAAATGGTAATAAACCACATAGGAAAGTATAAATACAGAGAAAAAAATCCTTTGGGAACTGACACTGGGTCCTTCTGGGTTAAGTACAATGCAGAGTGAATTGGATTTTGCAGGAAAAATACCTTTGTTCATTTTTTTTAAGGAAACACAATAGTCTCTTTAGTCATTTCCAGGCCAAAAGAAAAGTGTAATAGTGTCAGTACCCACACCTAATTTCACACAGAAAATCAGAGCTTTCAAAAACCAAAACTTATATTCCCAATGAGCACAAAGTAAAAGTGTTTCTAAGCGAACTGTGATGTCACCAGACTGATGAGGTTCCGTCTCTGGATCGGTCGTCTTCTCCACGGCAGATGTTTTAACGTGGCTTAGTGCAAATACATAATGATCTGTATTAAGAGTACAAATGTAGGCGATGCTGTGATCCGTAGAACATATTGGTATGAACGCTCAGATTAAAGTCAATGGTTATTAAATCAAAAGCAGAGAAAACTGACAAAATGTGACTTTTTTTCAGCAAAATACATCATTAACTGAACATAAAACAACCGTCTCCATTCACTGTCATTGATCCAACACCATGGGTTTTACTGGTGAGTCAATGCTGTAGAAGATGACTGTGTTTCCACGGTAACTACGGAGCCTCTGAACGTCCAAATGGGTCATATCTGATCAGCATGAAAAGATGACAAACTACTTTACACCAATTATTTGCATGCGTTGATAGAATTAATGGATCAACAGGTATTAAACATTGACATCAGTAGTTGGTTTTGTTCGTCAGTGGATGTTTGAGTCTTTATGGGTTAAATTCTAAGATTACATTTAAACTGACAAACAGAAAATAGATAAATAATGGTGTAATTCTGAAAAAAAAAAAAAAAACTCTTGGCAGTATAGTTGTTTTTCTTTTTTTTAATGATGTCCCATTGGGCACAGCTAAAAGGGGCGGGACTTCACCTTCAGCATTGCTGACTGGTATTAAACCAATCCCTGGTATCTTTCTTTAATTGTAACCAAATATTCCCAGAGCCCAAAGTCTTCATTAACCCTCAAAGACCTAAACATCCTCCAGCGACCGAAAGCATCTACTGATCTAAAATGTTTAATAAGCGTTGATCCACTAATCCTGTTATTTACATCGGTACATGTAAATAATTCAGGTAAAATGCTGTTTCTTAGCTTTTCATGGTCATCAGATATGACCCATTAGGAAAAAAAAATAAATAAATAAATAAAAAGATATGACCCATTAGGAAAAAACTAAAAAAACTAAAAAAAAGATATGACTCATTAGGAAAAAAAAAAAATAATAAAAAAATAAAAGAAAGATATGACCCATTAGGACGTTCAGAGGCTCCGCAGTTGCCGTGGAAACACCATCATCTTTAGAGCTCACACCTCCACCAGGTCACATGTCCATCCTCCCTCATTCTCAGGGTCTGCTCCAGGTTTCTACCAGTTTTTTCCTCTCACTGTCACCGCTCACATTCTTTACTCCTGGAGGATTCTGTCGAGTTTCTGTAAAACTGACTTTGAGCGTCTGGTTCCAAAAGCGTCTCTATATGTAAACTATCATCGCATGACGCTACTGTATACGAATAAAATTTGATTCGATTTCATAAGCGCCACTTAAAACGTACATCTGTTAAATACGGGAATTCCCTTTTTTGTCGCATTTATCACAAAAAAACAAAATTCAATTTATTCATATCGAAGGTAATTTGTGAGCGACAGTGGGTTGCGGCGCGGCGCAGATATATAGACGGTACAGACTTGTCGTACATGCGGACTTGACAGTGAGCGGCAACAAAGATGTGTTGAAATTGTGTTTAAAGAGAGATACAAGGCGTCAAAGTGATTGAATGGTCACAATAACAGATTTAGTTGTTTTTGTCCAATTTCAATCAGGCAGCCGGCTTGTGCCTGTCACCGGTCCCACTGCACATTGGGATTGCGTGACTGATATCTCATACACAAGATTTCTCACTTCAGTGCACCCTAGAATCCAACGTACCCAAGCCTACCACCCACACAAACACCCCCCCCCACCCTCCTTTTCAATGCAACTTCCACCACCGGAGCCCACACCTCATCCATCCAAACTAAAAGCACCTTTATGGCCATATTTCTGTAAAGTCCACTGCCTTGATTTGCTTTGGCATTCCTGTCCTTATTCATCCAGTGGGGTTGTGAGCTGGAATAATTAGGACACCATAAGGCCCCTGCCTCCTGACAAGTGATCAACAAACAATGATTTATGAGGCCATCTTGTATCAGGGGATGACCATTGATTTAAACACACAAAGAAAACACACACACACATATACACACACACACACACACGTAGCTTCTGTAACACACGACCATATGCATAAATCAGATCTACGTTTTACGTTGTTTTATGCTGACCCATCCTGTTTACCTGTCGTTCACTTTAATAAACACAAAAACTCACATTTGACAAGTGATCAAGCGATGGCGCCGCCGTTTAAAATCCCTCCGACGCTCCCACGAACCTCACGCTAATCAATTTTCGTCACTCTTTTACTTCATAGCTGCTGATTCCACATATTTTCTCGCCGGCGTTTTCAAGTATCGATTGTCACCCGGGCCTGAATGACGCGCCGACGACGTCTGTATCTCGCAGTCAGGAATGGGTCTAGTATATCACCGTTGTTTTTTTTTTTGTTTTTTTTTTTAGTATGCCTAGGTAAGGATTCTTGACAGACAAAACGCACACTGTTGTGTGTTTTATTACCCTCGCCAGCTGCGGGGTCATTATACATTTTGCTCTTCCTGTGAAATCGCAGTATCATATTTCTATGTGTACTGAAAAGCAGCGGCTCCAGATACTGATTAATGAGTAATGAAATGGCTTTTAGTTATTACAGGATGAAAATATTAATATGAGAGATGCTGAGTGAGAAGAAGGGGCGCCTTTTATTATGTTACAGGTCTGTTCCATCATCTCATAGATCTGTCATAGGTTCAGTGCGTCAAAGAGATTAAGAAGCCATATTAGTCATCAAACGCTAAGTGATCCTCGTCCTATTAGAAGGGGTGCAGGCTGTCATCATCATATAGGAATCTCTTACGCTCTCCATAAATCTCAGACCGTGTTCATTATTTTTTTTTTTTTGCGCGATGTGCTTCCCTAGGCACAATTTCCAAAAAAAAAAAAAAAAAAAAAAAATTGTTTACTTCACAGTCATTTAATTGATACTAATTCAATCGCGAAGAAATGATTCTCGTTTTCTATAAGTATAAGACACACGTTAAGTGCCTTTAGAGACATTAGGCGACGTGCGGATGAACTGAGCGTTATTGTCTTTCCTCACCGCAGATTGATCGTCACTGCAGTCAGGTCGATACGTGTCTAAACATGACGTTAATAAGGTGACTGGACCCGGCGTCTGCAACCGACCAGACCACAGAGCGTGATGGTGCAGAAAAGGGGGGGAGGAGTTAGATTTTCTCCAAAGTTTTGCAATTGTAGAGATAGTCTATCGCTCATACGTCTTTTTTTTTTTAATGCTGTCGTCCTTTTCTTCCTCTGTCGCGGGACGATAAGATTGGACGCCATTTACGGCCCGTCGCGCTTATACTGTTGTTAGTGATTGTTGTTGGTCCGAGGCAGCAGATCAAAAGGAGCGGATCCATATTGATTAAGTGACATTGTAAGGGAATGACCAAGTCGAGCTCTCACACAGCGGTCTACAACCTATGTGTAACGGTGATTGACTCCTCCTCGGTTTTAACTCGTATTGTGGCGGCGGAATAATTGAGCATGCAGTGTGAATCCCGTATTAGAGATTCATGCGTCTCACCACACCTCCTTCCTCTTCAAGCCTTCGGATGATTGAAAGGCCTCTGGTGTCTTCCCCCTGCTCTACGTGGATAAGCAGTTGTCATAGGAAACATCGATACTTGAATGGATAGACAGTTTTATCCATTGATTAAACACTGAGCGAATGCACGACTACTCGCCCCCTCGCATAGCGCCTCACGTAACTACCCCCACCCCCTCTCCCTCCTCCATTTTTGTGATTTAGGGTACATTTGTGAAATGATCTCTAAGTGCGGTGTCATTCCCCGTACCTCCGCCAGATTTGCAAGAGCAGAATCGATAACTTAATTTGAGCTTCTATAGTACATGTGGATTGAGAATCATAGTAGCGGGGAGCAATGTTTTATATTGTTGCATAAGGCCGTGCCCATGTTTCTTCTGCTGGGGAGAATTGCTTCAGAAATAGCCCCATCAACACCGCAGACGCAATGACAAATGGGAATTATGGTTTGACGGGTCAAAAATTGCCACTTAGAAAATTCTAATCAATCACAATTTTCCAGTTTTGCAGTGAAAAGTCGACTGCATTATAGGTCTTGGTTTTAATATATAAATACTTTACACCTTTTTAATTTAATAAAAATAATACAGTATTTGATTGATTTTTTTTTTTTAAATATATATTATTTCCCAAGCGGCCCAATTCATCAACGCCAAAAAAATTTCGATTTATATAATTGTTTTTTTGTGCTTGTATGCATAACAGTTACAGAAATGTTTGATTTTATCCCGAGATTCTATGAAAATCTACACGTAAAAATAAGAGAATACTTGATTTTGATGAAAATGCAGAGGTTAATATTGTAATAAATGGTCAGAAATAATGAAAAAAACTCATTTGTAAGTCACTATAATAGTAGCAGTGGGTCTTTAAGGGTTAAATGAAGTCATGTTCTTTTTTCTAATCCTAAACTACAGAAAATATATGGGTTTAATTCAGGAAAAGTCAATGGAAACATGAGTCTCAGACCAAAACTTCACACCTTTTTTTAATTTAATAAGGATAATATAGTATTTGATATTTTGATATAATTTCCCAAGTGACCAAATTCAACATCAGAATCCAGGAAATGCCTAAAAATACAGATTTACTCCCTTTTTTTTTTTTTTTGGTGCTTGTATGCATACTAATTACAGAAATATTGGTTGATTTGTGTTGTTAATGATACGTTTTGCCAAAAGTCTTCAAGTTCCCAATATAATATATGAATTTATCCTGAGCTTTTATGACAATCTACATGATCTGTGATGTAAAAAAAAGGAGAATACTTAAATTTGATGAAAATTCAGAAGTTAATATTGTAATAAATGGTCAAAAATAATGGAAAAAACTCATTTGTAAATCACTATAAAGGTAGAAGTGGGTCTTTAAGGGTTAAATGAAGTCATATTCTTTTTCTAATCCTAAACTAGACAAAATAAATGCGTTTAATCCAGGAAAAGTCAATGGAAACATGAGTCTTAGGTCTGTTATATTCACCTTTTTATTTTAATATGGATGATACAGTAATTGATTGATTTTTTTTTTTTTTTTTTAATATAATTTTCCAAGTGGCCCAATTCAACAACAGAATCCAGGAAATACCTACAAACACAGATTTACATTGTTTTTTTGTGCTCGTATACATAACAATTACTGAAATGTTTTTATAGTAGTTTATAGATGTGCAGTATTTGATTGATTTTTTTTTTTTTTTTAATATTATTTCCCATGTGACCCAATTCATGAACTTATGCAAATGTATATTTTTAGGTGCTTCTATAAAACCCTATAATTGTTTTTTTTTTTTTTTTTTTTTTTAATGTGCATACCAATTATACAAATGCAAAGACAGAGGAGGAATGAGTGAGTGACACTTGCCTCTGCTGCAGTACTTGGTCAAATCGGACTCTTATTATGGTTGGAAGGGCGAAGGAGTGGGGGGGGGGGGGGGTCTCATTCGAATAGTCATTAGACAATCAAATGAGAATAATCTGCCTGGATCTCAATTACGAAGAAGCCAATTCTCCTGGTGCCTCGATGGCCTTTCAGCGAAGCATTGAGCCTAAGCAGGTGTGTTGCTTTTACACTGATTGCTCGTTTGTGCCCAGGAGATCTCACTATGTGCGAATGCCCTTTTATGACGGCAGCAGAAAACGGCAGTCAGAGAAGTATTGTTTATTAATATGCAATGGAAAAGGGTAAATCCACAATTGTTTCCTGAATTTCATGAATGCCTTTTTCGCCATCGGGTGAGTGAAGCATCATGTGTCGCGTAGAAAACTCTTAATCTGAAAAGTAAAGCGAACGCCGTTAACACAGGAAGCTGCAGTTTTTACACTCGCCAACTTGAAGCCGGTTCGAAAAGTTGATGACTATATGGACCCGCATGAAAAAAAAAAAAAAAAAAGGGGGAATAATCATGTTTATAACCAGATACAAAAATGAGTCAGACTTCAGAGGCACTTCTTAAAGGGGTGATATTTATTTAAACTCACTTTTATTAGTTTTTGGTTCATTTATTTGTGTATTTGGATCCTAATAGTTCATACAGTTTGAATTTGAACCCTCCAGGTGTGGAAAAGCTACTTTTATATTCATCTTGGCAAAAATCCAGTGAAATTCTACTTCCTGCTATAACTAGTTAAGTCACGACATTTTCACAGATAAGGTCCAGACTTCCGACGAACATTTCTCCGAGTACGACGTAATTGTTTATTAGCAGCAGTGGTTGGAGTAAAAACTGAAAATATATCAAAATTTCGAGACAGTTACCTCAAATGTTCAGTTGTTGGTTGTATTAATGAACGCAAGTGGCTGAACGGGACAGAGCAGCACCTGGAGGGGGCGGAGTCATGTGCATTTAAAGGGCCAGTGCTCAAAACCGCCTTTCTGGTGTCATTACTCAGAAATAGTGTTGAAGATGAACCTGTGGAGTTGAATAAATGAAGAATTCAGACCCAAACAGAGCATTTACAGTTTATGTAAAGCACAGGGAAATGTTAGAAAATGCAGAATTCTATTTAAAAAACAAACGAGTGGTTTCAGGCACAACAAACCCCGCCCCTCGCAAACATTTTATCTGATTTGCCCTATCTGTTGTCATTCCAAAAACACATTTTAGGTGACCTTAACCTTGACCTTTGACCTACATTTACCAAAATTTTATAGGATCTATTATGGACCACTTCACGCCTTTCCTGAAAAAATCATGGAAATTGGTTCAGTAGTTTTTGCGTAAAGTTGCT
>JAPTYQ010000016.1:28567807-28578530 GCA_029814465.1 Ostorhinchus cyanosoma | reverse complement strand
CTTGGCTAGCTTTGTCAAACACTGATTTCATCATGTGTCTTTTTAGTATTGTTTTACATGCTGGAGCTGACTTAGTTAAGTGCTGAGAGGAAGAACTTTGCAGAGACAGTGACAAGATACATGAGCACTTTTTGGGGCTTATCAGTGATCAGTGTTTGGGCAGCTAATCCCTTGTGCACTTACAACACTCATATCTCAGTGACTGACTTCATACATATACACACAGGTCGAAAAAGACCTCATTGTACTTAGTGGATTGGACGGTGAGTACGTATTTTGCAGTTAACCCTTTACACCTGGTACGAGAGGATTAAAGCATTTCTTCCAGAGGCTGCATTCACTCTAATTGGAGCTCAAGTGGGCGGGGCCAGTAAAGTAATAGCATCATAATTTAGAAATAATGCCAACTGTGCTTTTAATTGAATGTGCAATAACGTGTTCTACCTCCCAGTAATTATGTTTTCGGTCCGACCGCCGCTGGATAACCTTCGTGTTAACGCGATAACTTGAAACATTTTTTTTGGGTTTAGAAATTCCATATTTTCCATATCAATCAATATCACGGAGAGGAAGAACAGACTCGATTTTGGATGATTTATCTTTTCTAGATTGGCCACAAGGGGGCGCTGAAAAGTTTAAAATCACTAAACACTCTTTTGTTCATATCGCTGGAAGTATTTGTCTAATTGACTTTAAATTAAGTGCAAATGAAAGGTCATGACCTCAGGATGCCTCACGTCATGACATCATTAAGGGGTGGGGGCGTTCGGGGACATACCGCTACTATTTTTGACTAGTTTCTTCCAGGAGCTGCATTCAGTCTAACTGGAGCTCAAGTGGGCCCGACCAGTAAAGTAAGAGCATCATAACTTATAAATAACAACTACTGTGCTTTTAATTGAATATGCAATACTCTTCTTTTTTGCAATAACTGTTTTTACGGGGTTTTTTTAGTGGTGTTTGTCATATCTATCCATTTTCCATGTTTTCTTGATAACCAAAATCACTTCAGTTCTTCCATCAATATCTACGTCATTGTACTGATTAAAACCAGTGCTTTTATTCATTCCATGTTTTATTTTGGGTTTTTTTTAGTCACATGATGCACACAGGAGTTACAACCATTGTTTTGATGACTTTTGATGGTCTAATAATTTTTTCCACGACTGTATTAATTTGACTTATACAACACTTCTAAAACCAGAACACAAATTGCTAACAAAGACTAGCACGTCGCCACCATTTAACCATTAGTGAGCGCTTATAAATGTCTTATATTCCATAACCATATTCTCCTACAGTTTTACCATTCATGAACACTTTTCCTTAACAATTCCCGAATTGCTACTTAATGAAAATAAGGAAATAAAACATGACATGAGTGAGGATCTTAATATGCTTTGCACAGTTGGAGCCTTAATAAGAGGTAGTGTTGGGTGTATCTTTAGTGAAACTCTAAAGGAAGTGTTTGCAACTCAGAATATTTTCCCATAATAAACAGATAGTGATTATTAACCATAGAATAAGCCCTATTATATTTACTGGAGCGCACTGCAGTCAAACCAGAGTTCACCTACACCAATTTGCTTACATTCTATCAGTAACTGAGGTTAATTATGAGGTTATTGTGGGAAAACGGTTAAATAATGGCCTAGTGGTTGTCGAATATGGTCATGCAGAAAAAGGCTTTAAGTGTCTCGCTATTACGAGTAAAGACACCATTTCCATTTCATTAATAACAAGCAAATATGTTGGTAAGTGTAAAAAAAAAAAAAAAACAGTAAAAAGGTTAAAAGCACACATTTGTTTCTGCTTTTGGAATGCCACAGTTGCACTCTATACTGACTTTGCCGTCGGCGTCTACAAGCCATGAAAGCAAATGCACCTGTGATAAATACCTGCCATTATCACTCATTGAATCAATTAATTAAATCATCCTAAAACATTTATGCCACTCGTTACCACCGATCCCAGAACGGGGAGATGGATTACAGGTGCTTCCTGTAGGGAGAAGGAGGGGGGAGTAAGAAAGAAAGAAAAAAAAAAAAAAAAAACTGATTAAAGAGAAGCGTGAGGTGTTTCCTTCCACGCCTCCACCCCTCATTTCTTCAATCTTATCATCTCCTACAGCTCCCATACCAGTTTGTTCCTACGCTGGGCAGATATTTTCCCAGTCTATAAGAAGCCGCAGAGGGACATTCCCATGCGCAGCCCCCATCGGTAGACGACCAGACATGATAGTGTGGTGTGAAAAAAATAAAAAAACAAAACTCGCGCTAAGTTATTTCGCTGCGAAGGGGAGTGAGAGACAGCTGACGGGGGACGTGTTTGGACAGTTGTACTCGGGTTGGGCATTCCTCACCCTTTACCAACACACACACACACACACACACATGCGCGTAAATCTGCACATGTGCGACGGTCCGGCCCGCTTTGGACTGCGACACACTTTTAAACAAATATACACTCACAAAATATTGGGTAGGGTCCCTGACTCATCCATTACCCCCTGCAAACATGTGCACACCCAGGCAGCGACATTCCATTTCCTCTGCCAACATGCCAAGGGTCGCAGGCGTCGCACACACACACACACACACAAATATATGAGTGAACACACAATAAGACATACAACATACAAACACATGTGAGCTTGATTAGAAAGCTGTGGTAGGTTGACAAATGGCGCGGTGTTCATATTTTGCCTCTGGCATGGCGGTGGTAATGATTCCATAATTGTCCTGAGCGCTCAACACTCACTTCCAATCAGCATCCAGAACAGCTCTGCAGCTGGCTACCCACGCCTCTGGAACCTGCAGAAGACACACACACACACACACACACACACACACACACACTTCCAACCACACTCACACATAATGATTTAGTCGCAACAGTGGATAATAGGAGTCACCAGAAGAATTCAGTTCATTTCTGTACGTTGTGTGTTCATAGCGCTCATTATTTTGGCTCAGGCATTTTGTTATGTGATCTTATCTGTTGTTGCAGCAGGAAAAATGTCACAGAGGGTGAGATGGGTCTGAAATTGTACGACCATGGCTCTTAACTATCCATTCCCACAGACTGGATTGTGGCCAATAGGAGGGTGAGGGGGTAGTTTTTATTTTCACTGCATTTGAAGATTGTGGAAAAACCCTTTGAAGACACTGATCTCACGGCATACATTCGCATTTTTCCACCTTTTGTGTGTTATTCGATGGGACAATTTACGCCAGGGTTTCCAGTTCATATAACCTTAACCTGGTATTGGACAAAGTGTGAACATACTTTATAATGTGTACAGATAAAACACTCAGTTGTGCCGGCTGATGTCTGTTATGTCGTTTTGTCGAAAATGTTCTAGAAATAAAGTTCAACAAAATGTGTACAGATAAGACGGCAATTAAAAGCGACGCGTATATTTAAGAGATTTTACAATGTCACGTTGTTTTGAATAAGATGCATATCGCTACACGTTTTTCCACTGGACTTATGCGCAAAACTTTACCGATATTTACTAAATGTTAAAAAAACCAAAGCGCGTAATCTCAGTTTTTCCATTAAATCATAAATGCGATGATTTGTTTGTTTATTATCGTGACATGACATGAGAAGTCATTCCATAAACATGGCAATAAATGTAAATATCGTGTTGATTTACAGATTTATTCTTTATTATATATCGGCCATGGCTCAGGAGGTAGGGTTGGTGGTTTAAATCCCGCTCTGTCCATTGTGTCCTTGGGCAAGACACTCCACCCTCCTCGCCTCCGGAGTCACTCACACTGGTGTATGAATGTGTGTGAATGTTCGGAGAGGCCGTTTGGCGTGAATCGGTAGCAACGCTTCTGTCAGCTGTGTCAGATGTAGTTTAACACCATCAGAGTGAGAATGTGAGAGTGACTGAATAATGGATCATTAATGTAAAGTGCTTTGGGTGCGTAGAAAAGTGCTCTACTCTATTATTATTATCTCGTACTAAATTCTAAAATGATTGTTTCCTGGCGTGTCCACACAAACCGCGACGTTTCTTTTAAAACTCTTCTTCTTCACTTATTGTAACATCCGTCAACATCCTTTTATTTTTTCTTCTCATGACTCTAGATGTGGAAAAAGGTCTTTCCATCGGAGGTTTGCGTGACATACCTTTTACGTTAGGTCCAAAAAACCACTTCTTTCCAGTGCAAAAACTTTTCATCGAAGAACTAAAGTTTTAGCAAAATTATCGTCTTATCGTCAAGTTACATTCGCGTAATTTGAGGGTCAATGGAAAAGCGATTTGCGAAAGTTCGACTTCTCTGATGAGTGATAACAGTGACATTGCATTCTGTACAAAAGGTCAATGTATATTTTTCTTTTTAGTGTCGGGAAGGAAAAATGAGAATCTGTTAACTTCATTAAAAAGCTTTCGTTTGGTCGCAGTAATAAAGTATTTCCCATTTGAAAGGTTTCATTAGCACATGCATAAATTGAAGGTCTGAAGGTTTGGATTCACATATTCAAGGTGTTGTTGTGACTTGGTGTAAATATTAAAGCCACGGGTTAAATGCGCTAAACTTCATTAAAATCTATTAAAAAAAGTGTGTTTTCATGCTATTTTAGCTCTGGATGTAGTTGGAAATGAGGTGATCTGCTGGTTTAGCCTCGATCTGTTCATCTTAAGTTTCACTGTGTTTAATTTCCTGTTTTGTTTTTTTTTGTCTCGAGTGAAAATGCCTCCCAATCGAATCTGTCATCTCTGTCCCTTTTTTTTTTTCAGTTTCACCCCTGTATTTTAGGGGTGCGCAATTATATCTTATAATAGATGATGCAGTAATGGAGGTAAAAATAATCAGGAGCGTTCAATTACCGCATGTACAAATGTACTCATCTCAAGTTGAATTGGGCCACCGTGATTGATCATATTTAAAAAGTGGGCCCCCTGAAAATAATTTTGGGAAACGCTGCTCTAGATTAAAAAAAGACGGAAAATACTGAGGATATCGATGAGATTTCCCGTTTTTTTTATTTGTGCTGATACTTTGTTATTTCGGGTTATTTCCGTCGAATTTGCACATATGATCTAACTGGTGACAGAATGTTGCTATTATTAAAATGGATTTCAGTGCATGAGCCTGAAAGCGGGAAGTCTGACGCTTTCTGTCCCTGTTGCATGTGCGCACGTAACATGTACAATCCACTCTACTTGTTGGGAGAAGACCTTATCTGGGTCACAGTGTGAGGCTGTTACAGACTGTTTCTCTGCCCCGCTCTCTCTCTCTCTCTCTCTCTCTCGCTCTTTTGCACTCATGGGGAAGAAAATATTCAAACAAGCAGTCCATTTGCCATGATATCACCCAGCTCTTGCTAGGGCGAAACATCTTGTCCAAATCATAGGGCTGTTACTTTAGCGAGCAAGGTTAGAGATTTTTGTGAGAAAGATTCATCCCAGTACCCCATGCAGACTTTAATTAGTGATGAATTAAGCCTCCGGTTTCAGCTTGCTGGAACATGGTCCCTCTTGAAGGTTAGCTCTGCTCGAATACTTTAGGACTGACCTCTCTGAAAGGCTGCCAAGAATGTCAGAAATCCTAGTTGCGTGGGAGCGCCTTGCTGAGATCCTCCTAGGTCGGTCGGTTGCCTCCTCCGCTCTGTGTTTCTGCTATTAGCAGTGCCCTCTGCAGGATGCCTGTACCACATGTGATGATGTAAGCACATTTCTGCTGTGCTGTGCAACTGCCTGTGGCTATGAAGCGATGCAGGGCAGACGGTCTTTTAACTCGCTTTCTCGCTCTCTCTCTCGTCTTCTTTTCCCTCCCGCTGAAAAATCAGAATTTCTCATTGCCTGGATCTTCATAAAGCAGATATAAAAAGGCATTAGATGTTGCCACTGTAAAAGCTGCAGTGTTCCACGTGTCTTACTTTAGGGGGTATTTACACTGCTGGCGTCTGGAAATGTGCAGAATCATTTAAGTGCCATGTGTTACAGGTGAGTGTGTGTCATCATGACTGTGTGAAGCTGCGGTTTCTACAAAATAGTTTCCAAACATCGCACTGAGAAAAATACAAATCTTACCAGGAGTATTTTTTTTTTTTTTCGTTTCTAGTCCAAATATCTCAAAACACTTAAAATTAGACAGAATCACCTAAAGAGGAACTTTTCAATGAGATATAAGAACTTATAGATCTGGAAAATTTGATTTCAAGAAGCCTTACCAAGATCATTTTCACTTGTTCCATTGGCAGATTTTTGTTGTTGTTGCTTGAATTAAGCAAAAAAATAAATAAAATCTGCCAATGGAACAAGTGAAAATGATCTATTGTCTAAAAATAAGTTCATATATCTCAATTACAAGTTCCTCTTTAGGTGATTCTGTCTTATTTTAAGTATGATGAGGTATTTGGACTAGAAATGAGAAGAATACACATGGCAGGATTTTGATTTTTGCAGTGTACGTAACCAGACTTCCCTTCATATTGATGTGCCCCCAATCCAAGACTGATTCATTTTGTTCTTGCGTTGCAGTTGAAAACATACCCGACACAAAGGAAATGTTAACTTTGGCAACTTCAACTGAAAATAACAACTTTTGATATGCATTTACCGAACATAACCAAGATGTTTTTCATAAATATTTCAGTGAAAATGGCTGAAATTGACCTCAGAGTACTAGAAATACCCTTTCCATCCATGTATTTCACTTACATGTGGAAATTATCTTGGTAAGATTTCAGGAAATCAGATTTTCCAGATCTATTGTCTATAAATCAGTTCTTATATCTCACTGAAAAGTTCCTCTTTAGGTGATTCTGTCTTATTTTAAGTACGATGAGATATTTGGACTAGAAATGAGAAAAATACACTTGGTAAGATTTATTTTTACTCAAGTATTGTAGAGATACCGAACACTGATTCTTTTTGAGTATTTCCATTTTATGTTCATTCATACTCGAGTTCCACTAAATGTAAGAGGCATATTTTGCATTTTACATCCCTTCAGATGAAATCCACTTTCCAGAAGAACATTTTTACACATTGAATATTACAACAAGTGCTTAAAGTATGACACATTTAAAAACTTGAGCACCGAGTTTCCACTTTTACGTCTTGCAGTAACCAAGAAGATAATCTAGATTTCAAAGAATACACCAAATAGTGATTTTTCCCTCAAAACTCAGAGAAAAACTAGTAAAGAAGACCAAACACTGAAACCAGACTTTAATTGTCAGTTGTTGACGTTGGCTGATTCCATTATTAGAGTAATGGTAGGTCATGTTGCACACTGTTACTGCTATAGAGGAGAAACCCGAGTCAGTACGGGCTGTTATCAGGGGAGTCGACAACTGAGAAAGTCATTAACTCAGAATGGAATTGGCTAAAGTCAACAAACAACCAGCCCCCAGCTTCAAACTGACTCCATCACAAACTCCAGGTAAACACACAAGCACATGTGAATCTTGACACATTTGGTTTGTAAATCCCGTGGACTTTTACTGGGACTTTTAATTATAATGTAGTATTTGGTACCAATACATAGAATTTGGTGCATAGAAAGGAGACACGGTCTATACACTGGAAAAAAAAAAAATCGAAATCTGACCAAGTGTATTTTTCTCATTTCTAGTCCAAATATCTCATCACATTTAAAATAAGACAAAATTACCTAAAAAGGAACTTTTCAGTGAGATATAAGAACTTATTTTAGATAATAGATCTGGAAAATATTATTTCAAGATGGCAGATTTTTTTTTTTTTTTAATTAAGCAAAATAATCTTGAATTGACTAGAAATAAGAAAAATACACTTGGTAAGATTTTGATTTTTGCAGCATTTGCAAGGGTTAAATTTTTTATTTTTTTTTTGCTTGAATTAAGAAAAATTATCTTGAATTGAGCAAAATTCTGCCAATGGAACAAGTGAAAATGATCTTGGTAAGATTACTTCAAATAAGATTTTTCAGATCTATTGTCTAAAAATAAGTTCTTATATATCAGCGAAGAGTTATTTTAAGTGTGATGAGATATTTGGACTAGAAATGAGAAAAATACACTTGGTAATATTTTAATTTTTTCCAGTGTATCGCTAAGTTAGCTATTTTGAGGCTAATGGTGAGAGATGCATAACAAATTTGAAACTTTTCAATTTAAAACCTCATTTTACAAGTTGAGAAAGTCAGACCGTGAAAACATAAACACACCAAAAACAGGGTTCCATTGAGGTTTTAAAAGTCTTGAATTTACAAATGCCTTTTTAAAAAAGTCTTTCAAAGGTATTAAATTTGATATGGTAGGTCTTCAGTTATGTCGCCCTAAACTTGTCGACTGTATTGTGTTTAAATGTATCTGATAAATGTTTAAGCTGCAAAGAAAGTAACATTAGTCGACCCAGTTCCAATTGTTCCAACCCGAAATAAGGAACCAATTATAACTGTTGAGAAATGACTTTGAATGAAGGGAATCAAGGTGTTGGAGCGAATAAATAAAAATGTGAAATAAGCATTAAATTCTGTTCTGAATAGTCTTAAAATATTCTTCAAAAGTCTCAAATCTAACCAGTAGGAACCCTGTAAAAGTCATAATCTCTCTCTTCGGTGGGTTCCGAATGGCTGAAGATGTCTCTGCAGTTTCATCATGACCAGACTTTCAGTGGTTTTCACTTCTTTTAAAGCTTTTGCACCAAATTGTTGGAGTATAAAGTGAAATATGCTGTTATATCATTAGTGTTGTAGGTCCCACGGAGCACAAAAGACACATTTATATCAGGAAAAATCTTGAATTACAGTCAATAATGATCTGATTCTGTTTAACCTATAAAGACCCAAATATCCACCGTTGACCAAAAGCATCTGATTTCAACCGTTTAATATCTATTGATCCACTAATCCTATCAATGCATGTAAATATTTGGTGTAAAATACAGTTTATCATCTTTTCATGGTCATCAGATATGACCCATTTGGATGCTCAGAGGCTCCGTAGTTACCGTGGAAACACATATCACATATCAATAATATTCACAAAATAATGAAAATCTAATACTTGAAGCTTAATCCTGGAAAAATGTTTTCTGACACCCTTAACATTTTACATAATGTCAAATATAATCATGAAAAATCCGCGTAAAAAACTATTTTTTGTGTTTCAAAAGATGTGACTGCATCAGACAAACAGATGCAAATGATTTTTTTGTTTTAATTTACTGTTTATAAGAGGAAAAAAAACCCAAAAACTAATTATTGACAGTTTCAACATGTCATGTCCTGGATGTTTTTCTGCTGAAACATCCACTTTTGACCTGGACAGAACTGAGCATGTGCAGAAGGGAGCATGTGAGTTTGGAGAAAGGAACAACACTGGGCAGATTTCAGCGACTTAAGACGGATTCTTAATGTAATAAATCACAAAACTTTCCGAAAACTTTTTTTTGCCACCACTGTATATAACTGACAGATTGAATATATTTTCAAATTTCTTAAACAGAATTTTTAGCGTCAAATTCCAGTTACGGTGTAAAACATGCAATCAATAAAATAGGTGAAAAGCGGTATTTTAAAAAGGATAACAGGTCCATGAAATAAAAATCTTTCGCTAAGACACTTGATAAATGATGTGTGCGAATGTACTTTTTCATGTTGTTGTTGACTTTTGCTTGATTGGACCCATATACATATAAACCAGTATAATGGTGTTGGTTGGTTATGGTGGTTAGTGGTCTGTCTGTACTGCACTAGTGGAACCTTTAACTGGTTAGTTTGGAGGAGGGCTATATAAAGCCACTTAGAAAGCCCTTCAGGGTCCTCTATGTTAATTAACTAATTACTTTGCTAATTGGACATGTTCGATATGCCCCGTCCCCCACAGCCAACCTCTCCTCCGCTATCTGTTTTGAAGCCCGCTCGCAGCCTCTCGTCACATCCACAATACAAGCTTCCCCGTAAGCCAGACTTCTGTCGGAGAAAGACTGGAGCGAAAAGTTGAATTATTTCACAATTCAACTCATTTGTAGAGAAAAAAAAAGAGGGAAAAAAAAAAGCCTCCACTGTCCAACTTATCGAAAAGCGATCGGCGTCTGAATTTTTTGCCATTGATTTTAACTGGACCATTGACGCGTGTTATGTAAACTGAAAGTGGAGCAACACCGTCACTGCACAGAGCCAGCGTTTGATTTCCCAGACACAGATTAAGCTTAGTTGAAGAGTAATATATTATCTTCAATGGAGGTTATCCATGGAGTGGAATATAGGGCAGGATTTAGTCTAATCTGTGCTTAACCTGTAGAAATTTTTATTATATGGCCTGTATGCCTTGTAGTTCTTTAACATTTTATTGTTGCATCACTTTAAGTCATTGATTCGCGTTCAGCTTTGGAGATCCAGATTGTTTAAAGTGATCGTTAAATAGTGTCGGAGTTGAAAACGCGCCGTAAGCTTTTGGAATGAAAGTGACTGGATATTTTCTTCACCTGTTAATAGGTGAGAAGATGTGGGAGCGTAGGCGTGAGCGTCCAGGCGCCATCGAACTCACACTTTGACGGTGACTATCTTCCTTTTCACCGTTCTTTTTTTTTTCCCTTGTTTTTTTCTCCCTCTTCCTCCCCTCTCACTTCCATTACCTTCCTCCTTCCCATTTCTCACCTCTTCCTCATATCTTTCCAATTTATTTTGTCAGCTCCCTGTGCTTTCCCATTTATACGATTCTTCCCACTTTTCCTTCCCTCCCTCCCTCCCTCCCTCCCTCTCTCTCT
>JAPTYQ010000016.1:28440306-28453377 GCA_029814465.1 Ostorhinchus cyanosoma | reverse complement strand
TACAGATGTACAGTATGAACACTGAAAATAAGAAATGAATTCTTAAAACAAGATAAATTATCTAACACTTCTAGATCTATGTTTTTAATGTTTTTTTTTTTCTCTGTAAGAACTAAATAATTAGCAGTGTAGGTGTCAAACATGAGGCCCATGGCCCAAAACAGGCCCACCAAAGGGTTCAATCCGGCCCGTGGGATGAATTTCTGAAAAGCAAACATTACACTGAAGATATTAACAATCAAAGGATGTTAAAATCATTTTAGTTGAGGTTCCACGTACAGACCAATGTGATCTAAAGTACATTAAACCAGTAAATACTATCATAATAACCCATAAATAATGACAATTTTGTCTTTGTTTTAGTGTAAAAACAGCCGAATTACATGAAAATGTTTACATTTAGAAAGTGTCCTCTCACAAAAATGTGAATAACCTGAAATGTCTTTAGAGAAATAAATTTTTCTTTAATTCTTTATTCTTCTTTTTATTTTTTATATAGTATTCTGCCTGTTACTAAATGTTTTGTGTATTTGTAGATTAACTGTGATCTATAGGTTGTATTGCACATGTGTAAATGATAAACAGATAATATTGTTAAAATTGCACTTATATTTCTAAAGACATGTCAGGTTGTTCATGTTATTCACATTTTTAATGAAACTTGTGGATGTAAATATTTTCATGATGTAATTTAACTTTTTTCACTGTTATTTTTTTTTTTTTTCTGGTCTGATCCACTTCAGATCATATTGAGCTGAATGTGGCCCCTGAACTTAAATGACTTAAACACTTCTGCTCCCCTGTATGCTAAATGTACTTTATTCCCTCCATTGTGTCTGATTCACATTTTGATTTTACAATAAACTTTCAGATAATTCAGTACAGTGGGACGGACACAACACTGGTATTTTACGACTTAAAGCTCATGTATTGTAGCTTTACCACACGTTCGGTGTACACGACATACACATGAATACGCTTCATAATTACATCATTGTTTTACTGCTGCGATGTAGTTACATTTTTGGCACGGCTGACCAAAGAAATGTGTCATCTGTGAAAGATTTTCTTTGGCCAAGAGAGAGGTCACAGAGAGGATGAGGCATCGCCTTGCAGCAGCAGCAGCCTGGAAGAAAAAAAAAAAAAAGACTTGAACACATGCTGCATAGAAGCACAGCTCAACCAGACACAGGCCAAACAATCCCAAAGGCCTTTGCTTTGCAGCCAAATTAAATTAAAACAACTTCACTCTGCTGCAAATGAAAAAAAAAAGGAAGCGCTTGAACGGGTAAGGTCCAGATAGGGCAGAAGTCCTGCTGCTGACCAGAAAGCAAGACGGCACGTTCAGACCCAGCAACACACACCAACGCACCGCAAACCTTTTCCTCTCCCTGTTTCACCCTCTTTCTCTGGCTCTTTTTCTCTCGCTCCCCCTGGTTCTGAACCTGACATTCCTGCTGGTCCTGTCTCTTTGAAGTGGCTTGTTGGAGCGAGCTCCCGTTACAGGGGCCGGGACTGGTGAAAGCCGATCTGTCTGGCTGAGGAGAACGGCCCTGGCCCAGGGGTTAATCAGCAGACCCAATACACTGCCCACTCTGTCCATACAGGCGAACGCACACACACACACACACAGACGGACCGACGCAAACACTGCCCACTCTGTCCCCACAGTGCAGCTGTAACAAGACCAGCCAGATTTGGAGGTTAAGAAAGACAGCCACAGCCCAACCGCTTTGAAGTTGACTGGCAGCCACCAGGATTTGGACTCTTAAAGAAGCGAAGCTGGCTGAGGTTCAAAAATATACAGGGTCATGTGGTGCGGAGAAGGGTGTGCGAGTGTGTGACTGCGAGGTTTGAGGCAGAGGACGGGAAGCTGACTAATCTGTTTTTTAACCCCGTGCTGAATGCGAACTTAGATTTGCGAACGCTAAACGATAATAGCAAAGAACAGATCTCCAAAGTCCAAAGAACATTTCTGCAAAGAGCTTTACAAATGCAAGAAAATGTTGAGTAAATAGGCATTTTGAGAGTATATTAACCCTTTATTGTGAAATAATGAAACCATTAGTTGGGTGCATTTAGCGTAGCCAGCATGCATGTTCATATTTAGATTGGTTTTATCTTGACTTCATGCATCAGTGGTGTTATTGTGTGGGAGTCATTCCACAAAATAATCAGTTGGCAATAAACCTTGATAAGGCACAGCAAACAGCGACTGGACCATCCAATCAAAAAAGGTATAAATTAACAATTTTCTTTCCTTTTAAAGCGCTCATTATAAAGTCAAGTGCATCATTACTATCATAAAAGCGAGGACACACCGAAATCAATATGCAAAACCCGACAGTAATTTTCTGTGCCCCGTCAAATTGTATTGGTTTCTGATTATGTAAAACCCAACTTAGTGAAGGCAGCCTCAGACATGTCTTCTTAATGATGTTTCAGGAATCATTCCAGTTCCCATTTACTACAGTCTTCATGAGCTAAGCATTCAAATAGGTAGCTAATGTTACTTTTTCTGGCCTCTAAAAGCCATTGAAAACATTTGATACTGCCAGCAGTTTTGCTTTGTTTCCAAGAAACATGCCTTCAGGCCGAGCCAAGTTGATGTCAGTGTAAAACAATCCATAATAAAAGAGACTAAAAAAAAAAACCCAAACCTAATCTAAATCACTTCACTTTAAAAGCCTATTTGTGTTCTACTATCCACAGATTCAGGGTGAATATATGGGATCCCTGACAAGCCTGTTCTGTACAATCCACTTATCTCTCTTGTAGCATCTGGGCATGGATATGATGGAGTGGACGTCATCCAACATGGCCCCGTGACAAAGTCAACAGTATATTGTGCTCCACACAAGGACAATCGGCTTGATTGTCTCTCACTTTCTGTGTATTTCCATTCTCTCCATTAAGCGAGAGTGCGCTGAGGGCCCTAATGCTACTGTAAACACAGACAATGACGAGTCGACACACACCAGATGAGTCGAATTTAAACCAAAAAGATAGAAAAACCTCTTTCATACATTTGCTTGTTTAGCTCATTTATAACAGACACAAACATTTGTTTCTCGGGCCTCGCAGAACTTTTCATCTATTCTTGTTTGTTTGGTACAACGAGGAGAATTATTAGCCCGGACCTTTTGTGAAACACCAGACAAACGCGGCCCAATTTGATAAACGATCTGCAGGTGTCGATAGCTTTCATGACCAGCGCCAGTCGTCTTGTTTCTAAGTGCATTACCAGACTTGACCCCAGATGCACAATAAATGTTCCAGCATGTTCCGCTCTTTGTTTATCCAACGGACTCTGTGCGCAGAGTAATTGTAAAATGCCCAGAGATGAGTTTCATGCCGTACTTGGAAGTTGTTTGGCTAGTGTTAAGATCATCAGCGTTCTGTCCCGGTCCTCAGGGGACTGTCTTCATTTGTGTCTTTTGTTTATCAAGATGTTTGAATATTAACATGGATGATTTTTCCAGTCATAATGAAGCAGTGTTGCATATCCACACATCTGCACATTTCCATACTGCTCTGTAATTCTGCCGCTCTCTGTCTTAATTTCCTCCTAGATGCATGCCATGAGAACTACCATTTGCATATGCGTAAAAGGTCTTCGGTCTAGGGAACCCCTCCCCTTCTTTCTTTGTATTCAGATATTTGTTTGTTTACTCTTCATTTGCATCGGGTGTAAACAACATTAATGTGATGGTCTGTTGCTGTGGCACTGGTTTAAATTTACATGTGTCAGATGACAAGGACCCAAAGAAAAAGATGCTAATCGTTCCCACTAATCAGCATTCTTGCTCTACAGCTCTGGCCGGTGTCACCATTGGTATCATTACAGCCATGCTACTGCTCTGTGAGCCGCTCATCCGCCTCATCAACTATCCACTGCAGTCCCAGACAGGTGCTGTGACAGTGGTGTTTATACCCTCGATCCCTCTAGCACAAAACTTTAATATTCATGTTGGCCGATAAAGGGAATTACTTCTTGATTGCTTGGAGGAACACTGATACATCTGGCAGATAGTGAAAGGCACCAGTTTGAGGATTCAGATCATGTTTTTTATTTATTTATTTTTTTGGCTCAGCTGAACTTTCTCTGGGAGCAAAGTCTATTAGCAACAGTCATTTCTTATCACACTTGGCACACATTTGTTCTTCTACAAGCTCAAATATGTCTGAACAATACACATGACCTGTAGGGGATTTTAGAAACACAAGCTAAAGCACACCAAAACATACACACTAGGTAGTCCGTGAGGGAATTCCAGTCAGTTGTGCAAAAACAGCAAGTATAATGTGCATGTAACTCGACTGAGATTATTCTTTATCATGTCCTCTTTGCTAGAAATGAATGTGCTACCTCCGACCGGAAAATACTTTATTTCTTTCTATTAAATTAAATGTTTAATATGTAGAATTAGTCTTAGTGTCGGCTAACATCAACATTCAACGGACTCCAAAGTGAACTTCACATCTGATTTTTCTTATTATTTTTTTGTTTACATGACATTGTTGGACATTGAATAGACATGAGGCGACGCTAAAACAAGCCATTTGTTATAAATGTTGTAATATTTTTGTTATTCTTAGATCCAGAAGGTTCTCCCCATTTTCACTTTACATTGAATATGGCGTCCGATTATGTTTTCATGTCTTATGGAAAATGGGACATAATATTACACGATTGTAAATGATTTTATTTTATCTAAACTAAAAAAAAAAATCACATTGTTCCTTTTATTATTACAAATACACGATTTCAGGTTTGTTAAAGGTTTGTTCTGAGGGGAACAATGGACCAGACGTGGAACATACACGGTTTGTAAAGTTATTAATACATGTAAACTAAAAAATCTTTCCGCTTCATCCACATTAGAACAGAATTTTTTGACAGGGGCTGGTATGATGATGCTGCCTGTACTGTCTGACCTGGGCCTGCAGGGCCTTTTCCACTGACACTGGCATCTCTGGGTAAAGAATGACCCTCATTTCTGTGGACACGGCACTGTGTCCGCTCCCCCAGATCTGGGCGCCCATTCCATTTCATGGTGCATCGCTCCTGCGCGTGATTATGCCGCGCTTTCAGGTGCAGAGGAGGAAATGTTTCGTGAAACTGATGTCCCTGTCAGCGCTGTGCGGCTCTCCCTTCTTTTGCCAAGCATGTCACCTCACTGATTGGTGAATTACCATTCCAATGTGAAGAGCGGCCCCGCCCTTGTCCCCAGCTCACTGGCCCTGGCAGCAAATGAGGAGATGCATATGTTACTGAGGCAATGCTCTTCTGGCCTCATTTACATTGGATGAATGGAAATCAAATGGTTTAATGTGTAGGAAAAGCTGGTAAATAGTAACGGAGTCAACACATTAAACACACACACATGGTTGTGTAAGTGCCATATGCTCAAAGGCCGACTGAGAAACACAAGGAAACACTGTTCATTACTGTTGAAGCTACAGTTGCAGCGGCAGTGAAGTGTAGGTATGTGTGTGTTACACTTTAAAACTGAAACACAATGGAATATTTTTTTTCTGGTTATGAGTTTCTTGTGGATCTAGAAAAGAATTTGAATGACAGCCAAAGTAAATATGCATAGCAAGGCGAATCAACTGATTTGATTTGTATGTGTAGCAATTAATTACTCATTAGTTGATTCTTTGGGCAGCTGAAACGTCAAAATGAAATCGGCTCAGCAGTTCTGTGAAATTAACACTTGCCCACTCAGTTCCACAGTCACTGACTCTCCAGACATCCACATCCTACAAGTATTTCCTTAAAAGCAACATTAATGTAATAAGCAGCTGTTTGCCCTTTTACATTATAGCGTTTTAGTTATTGGTAATTTTATCACTGAGGAACATTTTAATGAAAAATTAACGTTTCGTAACATGCATATGCACAGACACGTGACAGATTTACTGTTTTTTATTGATTTACTTGAAGAGTGGCTGTGGTATTTTCATGTGCGCACATTTAATGACACATGATGTGTTCATCAGTTTACAGCATCAAATATTGATATTTTGCGTTTCTGCAGACCTCTGATGTCTGTAATCTCAACCTTTTTGAACTAAAAATACATTTTATATTAACATGTCATGACACATATATTTGTTATAGTGTTTGGACCACTTGTACTGATTTTCCACTGTGTCTCTTAGTAATTTAATTCTTATTCATTTTTTTTTTTAAATGCTTATAGGGTCGAGGAAAGATGCCAGGCCTAGGATTAATGTGCTTTTATAGCTTAAACTTAAAAAACGTATGGGTTCAGCACAGCAGAAGTCTCCAAAAATGCCATAAAAGTGACTCATGCTGTATTTATTAATATATAAACCAAACTGTGATCATTTTCTAACTTAACCAAAGTATTTTTATTATAAAACTAAAAGTGGCAGCAGTCAGGATGTGAAATCCAGTCTCCTAGATTTTGTGCATCATGCATTTACACCAGTGTCTCTCAAGCTTTTTTGAGCAAATGCACCTTTTTATGTTATCATGACCCTCCCAAAAAAAAAAAAAAAATTATAGAGCTCAAAACTAATTCTCAAGGTTGCAAAGGGCACAGTTAAGGGGGGTAAACATGACAAATTCGTGTAGAGCTAGAGGAATATTAATGTGTAGTTTCACTTTCACTTTGCATGCCCGAACTCCCCATCCCCCACTCCGACCATCACAGACCACTTACCACCACCCCTCCCAGCTCTGACAGATAGTTTCCAGTGACTTTCTTGTAGCAAGGGCCCCCACACTGGACGGTAGGTGTGTTACCATGACATACCGTACGACAGAGGACTGGGGGGGGCACACAAGTTTGCCATTGACATAAAATGCAGCTTGATATTGATACTTAAACAGACTAACAACCCCCCCATTTTGGCCTCAGTACCCCCTTCTCATTCCACACACCCCCCCAACAGTGTCCCAGTACCACCCCTGTTGAGAAACACTGATATACACCAACCACTTCAGACATATTAAAGATCATTCATTGACAAATTACATCTAGATCACATGTCTACGGTTTCCATAAATGTGTCATGGCAGCGTCGTTTGCACCAAATTGTGAGCTCTATTCAGTGACACATTCAGTCTATGGTGAATATGTGTGTCTGTCTTCCGTATGTACGTGGGTCTTGGCAGGACACTGTAGAGCACTGGGATTCTCCTTTGGGTCTGTCTTGGTCTATTCTAGACCAGAGACGCTGGCTCAGTAGACTGGAATCCTTCAGGGCACCAGGGACATCTGATTCCCCCACTGCCTAAGCACTGAACTAAATGCTCCTGCATTATTCATGTGTATATCACTTTATTGCTGTGCAAGGTTTTCACTCAAAGTTTCTGCCGCACCATTTAGTGTACTTACCCCCTAGACATTAACTGACAAACTTTCCCCGATATCTCTCTCCGTTTCTGTCTGTTTCGGTCCATGATCCATTTTTACTTGATAACGACAAGATAATTGTTTAAAGCAGTGGTTCCAACACCGGGTTTCAATACTCTGCAGTGAATGAAACATTAGTAGTGGTATTGAAAATCCAAAACATCCTTTTACCTAAAGAGAATAAGTCAATTGCAACTCTTAAAACAACAAACACACATACAATTTAGAGACATTGACAAAAAAATGCCACATAACTGGTGCATTTAGTGTGCGACGATGCTACGATTTGCTTTGATTTACACAATAAAACAACTTGGGGTTTATGAAAACATTTTGACTGGGGAGAAAATGAGAAAGTTACATGATGAATGTAACCAGGTTTACTTCAGCCTATGATTTTAGTCGCGTTTAGGTGCAAAAACTACTTGGTTCAGTTGCAGAGCTTAATAGTTTTTGGTGTCACCGTGCAAACTGAGCAGCAAACTGAAAGGTCAAGTGGTCTGACAGGAAGTGGACTCTGAAGGGGTAAATATATGACTGACAGCAGTAATTGCAGATTGTTGTTCAGATTCTGTCAGAAGTGAGTGCTCTGCGCTTTGGTTTCACTTTTTCACGGTACATGAAACAGTATCGGGACGCCTGTCTTTAGGTTAAGTCTATTGATTTGGACAGAAAAGAGAGAGCTGCAAAAGGAAGGTTTCAGATTCAGGTGGTTTTCCCCAATTTCAGCTTCTGCAGTTTTAAAGTTGGGGGTGGAGGGGTGTTGATTCAAATAAAGGAGTTAACAATAGCCACTTTTACACCAAGGTCCTGGAAAAAACGGTGAAATGGTGATCTCACCTTTTTTCCACTATTGACCGATTCTTCAGAGCTGAGCCAAAGGCGTAATGGGGCGCCAATGGGGGGGGGGATTCATGGGGCCCAGTAGATATAGGTTAAAAATTGTGAAAATTTCATGCAAGATCCACTGTATAAGAGAAGGAGACGAACGTTGAAAGTATGTTAAGTTCCATTTTCAGGCTGTCATTAGTGATGTTCACCGTTCCACAAATGTTAGCATGGATAGAGTCCTGCGCCCGAAGTGACAATAGCTGGAGGATCTTGGCGTCTTTCCAGTTCGACATCTTTTTCGGTCGCGTTGATATGCTTTTTCACTGCCCACGGCCCACACTCATTTTTAAATCCCCCCAGTATTCATCAAAACATCACTTCTTGGTTGCAGAACTAGAGTAGTTCCCCTTTCCATAGCGTTCCGTCATCATGATTCCACCTTTATCAGGGTTCTGTTTCTACCTCCAGAGGCGTTACTGAGGTGGGACCAAATGATCCCACCATTTTATTTACACGGACGTCGTTCTGGAATAACGGTGAAATGTTCCCGTCACAGAAGTGTTGTGTAAAAGGGGCTACTTTTCAACATCACAACAAATACAACGTTTATAATCAGCTGGAAGCAGATCATGAAGACCATTGTGATGTGTTTTATTTCTATCATTATATCCACCTACAAATACCATGTACTTATTCATATAATTACAAGGTTGTTTAGTCCACTTCAAAACATTAGCTAGAAGGGAAAAGTACTCTTTATCTGTTAATTTAATTACCATATCTCCAGTTGTACGTGCATGCTAGCTGCACAAGGTTATTTATATATATTTATATGGTGTACAAAGGTTTGCTGCAATCTTCCTGTAGACACATACATGGTATTTTTGGACTGGGACCCCATCATTTCTCTACAGGAGCCCAGATTGATAAGAATTTAATAAAAAAAAAAAAAAAAAAAAAGAGCACCTATATGGAGAGTAAAAGCTAATGCTCTTTCTGTTGAAGCTTTACAATGTAAAGTCATTCCATAGATCAGGAGATCTCCTTAATCCGCTCTTCAGTTCCCCCTGGTGCAAAACAATGAGTGTGGAGATTTTCCAGTCCTAGCAACAGATAAACATCCAGGGAACCGGAGGAAAAGCTGAGCTGACTGGAGAGCTGGGCTGTTGCTGTGGAGCAGTGTTGAAGATAATGTGGTATGACATGCCGTTTTGATCTGGACTGCTTTAACACAAGACGCTTTAAGCCATACACATGGAAAATGCTAGTCTGTGCTAATTACCTGGGTGAGTCAGACAGAGAGAGTGAAAGAGAGAGAGAGAGAGGGAGAGTGATGCTAAGCTCTGCCAGAAAACTTCCACACCTTCTGACCTGCATTACCGCCTGGCTGCCAGCTTCCTCTCCGGTCAACACGGTGCAGTGCTGGCCCGCCACCGTTATGTTCTTGCTCAAATCTGACAGTTTTGGTGGCAGTTCAACTTTGATACGACAACACTCATTTAATCATGCATGGCTGCCTGCCTGTGTGTGCTTCATTGTACTCCCTCAGTCTTCAAACCTTTTTGCTTTCATTGGGATCTAAGCAGGAAAAGAAATGAAGAGAAGTCCCACCGGGGACGTTTTTGAGTCATCTAAGTTGTCTGAAGAATTGTTGTACATGGCTGGCAAGCTAATTGGACCCTTACCAAAGCCAAAGCTGCCATCCACAGTGTGCTGCAGATTAACCACTGACAAGGTGTGACAGCAAGGCCTTTAAAATGTCAAAGCATGATACTAGCACAATGCTTTGCCCACCTTCTCAGAAACCCAGTATGTGGATTGTAAAATTATCGCTGATAAATATAATGAACAAGACTGTGCTGGCTAACATGTGAACCCGCTCACTGTCTCTGCTGGGTGCGAAGGCCATCGTTCAAATTACTTCAGTCAAGGCATCTATGCTCTTTGTGTGCAACAATAGAGGGTGACAAAATAGAAAGGACAGCTTTTCTAAAATGTCAGACGGTTGGGGTCCTGTTGAAATATCTCCCCTCTCCCACTCTGTCTATCTTGATCGATAAAGCTACCTTTGACAATGCTGCATGTTGTCACCATGACATTTGGTCACCCTTCTTTTTCCCCCTCACCTGGCTCGCTGCTGAATAGTAATATAACAATGGATTTAATACAGGATCAATAGCTACACTCCAATGATACATTCACTGGCAAAATGAATACTGATGGATGAAAGCAAATACCTGCATGGGGAATTTGTATTCTGGACAGCGTGTCTGTAATAGCCGTGCCGATGATGTTTCATTACGGTTTTTCCGCTTGTGTGTTTTTTCTCTCTATCCATACAATCAAATAAAGGATATACACATGATTTAATCAAGACTATGGCAGTAAAGTCAACCCAACCTCTTGTGTATTTATGAAGAGTGCAGTGTGTGGGCTTGCATCTATGTGATCTCATGCCCATGAATATCATGCCATTGTTTGCATTTCATTCAACAGATATAGGCTTTGTGCAATATGTATAATAAATACTGAAAATGAATTGATCTTTACCACATGGCCATGTGTGTATTGAGTTACGCTCCTGGGGTGTACATTTATAATGTTTGTAATGCATGCATGGGTTTGTGACTGGAATGTCCATGTGAGGTTTATCGGTAGTTTTACATTGAGTCCATATATATGAATTGTTTACTGTACATGTTGAGTACACTGCAATAGTATGTTTACACTGTGCATATGTGTGTAAATGCATCCTAGTGCAGCTGGGTATATGTAAGAATTTCCAATGTGTGTATTAATGTGTGGCCTATTGCTTGCTGACTAACTTCCGTTAATTGGATGTGTGTGTGGATTATGCGCGGTAGAACTCCATGCATTTGTGTGTGGCTGTGGCTCTGGGTTTGCTCCGGCCTGCTGTTGTTTGATAGTCAGCTCAGTGCATTGCGGTGTTTGGTGTTTGGGATTTGGGCTGTGCGTCTGGGCCACTGCGTGACTGACGTCTCCAACGCCCACTGTTTAAACATCTCTTCACGTGTTTCCCTTTTGATCAGCGTCTGCCATTCTTACTGATTTTCCAAATCACTGATGCTTGTCAAAGAATTAATTACCTGGATCGTTGCTCTGCTGACTCCGGCACCAGCTGCGGGGTTCACCAGTGAGACCTCGGCATTCTCCCAGCATTCCCGGCTAATCACCCACAATCCATTTCAAAGTCAACCTGATTGGCCCACTACCCGGAGAATAATGTGGAATTAGACTGCATCCTGACAGTAACAGTTTCATATTTGCATACAGTATACGGCAGATTAGCTTGCAGGAGCCCGCCAGTGGGAGGTGAATATCAACATCAGCGCCAGTGCTAATGGCAGTTGCCTCCTACAGTTTATTAGATAAGTAATGGTGTAAAGCATTGTGCTAAGCGCACATCCTCACTGTGTTATTAGCTGATGTGTAGCACAATGTGTTCATTAACTGTGGGAGATGGGCATTCCAACACGCACACCTTTTCAGCAGGTGAGGCAACGAAAACCATTTACCTGAAGTGATCACAGTACTTCAGTGCTTAATGCCGAACCTACTTTCAAAACAACTTGAATTTCGTCGACGTAAAATGCAGATTTGTGGACACCACATGCACTGGAAATAATCTAAATCTTACCAAGTGTATTTTTCACATATCTCATCAAAACATCTCATCACACTTAAAATAAGACATTATCACTTAAAGAGTAACTTTTCAGTGAGATTTTAAACAACAGATCAGGAAATCTTATTTCAAGACAGTTTACCAAGATCATTTTCACTTGCTCCATTGGCAGATTTTTTTTTTTTGCTTGAATTAAGCAAAAAAAAAAAAACAATATCTTGGTACGATTTAGATTTTTGCAGTGTAGTAGGACAGAGAAATACATGCTTTTAACAACATATCCATGTGTATTTCATATATCCTCCATTTGGAGCATTGGTTGGGCACGTCTTCAGGAATTAATGTTATGTTTCTTAAAATATGCTACGTACATGAATGTTTTTGACACATTAATGGCACTTTGTGGTTGATTGTATTCTTAGAGGAAAGTGAAGGGCAAAAGCAAAGTGCTTTGTTGAGCCGTAGTGGTGTATAATTAGTGAAGTGTTGTGGTGTTTCTAATCATCATCTTCTCATGATTGAAGAACAAAAGAAACATACTTTGCCACTTATAGAAAGCTTATATAATACAATCGGGTTGGGTGGTGTCAACCAAATTAGCATGTGACAATGTCTTCAGTGAAACAGTGGGATGGAGGCTTCGGCCACAGTTTTCACCCACTTCACACACCCTTCCATTGTTAGGCTACATTTAACATACATGAAATTGTACCGACATGAGGAGTGTGTGTCTGTTCCTGGTAAAACTGGCTTCATGACGACAGAAATTCAACTTAAAATCTAATGTTGACATGAATAATTACCGTCTCCGTTCCCAGGATGTGTTATCTTTATGGGTTCCAAGTGTCAGAACTGAACTAGGAATGAAAGCTTTGAAATATTCTGCCTCCACTTCCTGAAACAACCTACAGAAGGACATAAACCTGAAGGAACTGGTCTCTTTTAATACATTCAGTCATTTTAAATCAATGGGAAGGTGACAAATGTGGATGTAGATGTTTTTCCAATTGATTGAATTGGGTTCGACTTTGAGATGCTTTTAAGGAACATTGTTGTTATACTTTTAGTACCTTTTAAAATAATGGTGATGTTTTTATTTCCAGGATTTTATTGGTTTGTTTTTAATATTGACTTTTATTGTATTTCTGTATATTACCGTGGATCTATGGCTGTGATTCACAGTTTGTGTAACTTCTGCTGCTG
>JAPTYQ010000016.1:28284903-28295806 GCA_029814465.1 Ostorhinchus cyanosoma | reverse complement strand
ATGGATCTTGTTATATAGACCCTCCCACTTCCAGTTGTGCCCCATAGGAGCTTATAACTAAACTAGTACGTTGACCCATGGGGATCCACAGGTTCTAGATGTGGTAGTGTTTATGTTGTTGTGTATTTGTGCATGCTGTACCGCATTTGTCCAGCAGTCACCGCCAAAGCGTTGTGACCATAGCAACGTGATTGTAAGACTATTGGATTCCAAAATGACTAATATCTCCCAAAATATTGGTCCTACCAACTTGCCGTTTTGGCTAGTGTCTTCCTTGGCCAAAAATACGTAAGTATTGTAATCTGCAGGCGTCAGCTCTTTTTGGATTTTGTGTGAATCCCAAGATGCACACACACACAAATGCACACACAGACTAATTGGCTTTTATAATATAGATTACAGTGAATGGCAGAGACTACGCATCCAAAAGTGGCAGAGATAACGTCATTATTACTGTAATAATAGCTTTGGTGTTGGAAATATGTATCAAATGTGACAAATCATGCAGTCCATTGAACCATGTGACACTAAATTAAATGTTTGACTTTCTGCACTTAAAACTCTGACTTTCTTCACTTGTAAATTTGTGTTTTAGATTGAAAAACACATGTGTAAATAGTGACACAGTTTCTTGCCACTGACTGACATTCATGTTTTTCCAACATTAGATCCCATTAGGCACGCCAGAGGGGGCGGGGCTTTGGCTCTGTAATAAAAGATTAATGATGTTGTGACACAGTGTTGGATCATGGGAATTGTTGTTTTCACATAATTTCTGATGAAAATCTCTCTGATGATGTGTCTCAGGCAGGATATTATCCATTAACATTATATTAGCAAGTGTTCCTGTTATATTGTTGGGATTGAGAGACACCAAGTGGCAGAAGTCTTATTCCCTCTCAACCCTTAGGATTCATTTATACTTCCTTATACTTATACACTACGATTACAGGATTCTTCTGTCCTACACATAAAAAGTCAAACTTGCACTACAGTCATGTGCAGCCATGTGTGAAAAGCACCATTATCTAGTTCCCTGTTGTACAGACAGTTTATCTTTGTGTAGTTATTTCTGTTGGATTCACATTAAGCCCCTTTTCCAGCTTTGACCCTCAACACTGCATTAAGTCCCGCTTTCTTTTAGTCTAATTCAACTAACAAGTTACATTTAAGTGCAAACACTAACATTAGCATTTGATTGACTGTACCTAATAGTTAATTTCTCTCCAGTTAGTCAACATTATTGTTTCAACCTCAGTAACTTTCTTTATTTGGCGCTGTTGCTTTCAGGGGAACCAGTGATTGCTAATCATTTTCATTTGCATATGAAGATAAGTCTAATATGGTTGCTGGCTAATCCCTCCCTCTAAGTGCTGGATAACAGACCATTTTTAGCTTTTAATCCATTAATGAAATTTGTTTGCTCATTGACTTGAATCATCACCATAATTATAGGGATGAATTTATCATTTCAAGCTATTTGAAATGATGGGTATTGTATGTGGCATTTGCATATATGAATTAATGACAGTGATGTGTCATTAATTGATATGATTTTTCATAGTCATTACAGTGCAAGCCACATATTCAATGGTGCCTTAATGAGATATTAAGGTTAAAACTTCAGCCGCATAGTGTTTGGAAATGCTTTACATGCACTACAAAGTTTCGGAGATGTGGACATTTTAACACCAGTGCTTTGCTGTGATGTAAAGGGAAAGCTGCTTCATAATTAATGTATAGGGTGACCCATTACTCTGACATGAATGCATCTCAAACACGAAGAAGGAAGAAGTGACAAAGGTGCGTGAGTGTAACCGCTCAAAATTGCAGCTCCTAGACCTTCATCTGACATCCATAAATGCATGCAATTTTACTGGTCAGCGCTTTTCAATCATTAACAATTGTTTAGTGTCTAATGCACGTATTAATTATGCATGCGGTGGAGATGTATGCACCATGCCATAACCCTTTTAAATGTCTTAGAACACATTTTTAGTTGCTATCATTGATTGTTTACAGCTATTCACCCACATCTACCTCTGACAATTTGCAGCTGCATCACTTTGGAAGCTTGTGTGTTTGTCTTTTTTTTTTTTTTTTTTTTTTTTTACAGTACAGCGTCCCTCGTGGCATGATTTAGACAAAGAAAAGTATTCGCTCTGTGATTCTGAAAGACCTTCCGGCTCATATATTGTCAGCGGTGGATGCTGGAGGTTCGTGAAGAAGGCTGCCCAGTAGCTGTGGATCACAAACACAGAAGTAGAAGTAGTCATTCCACACAAACCACTGTCAGTTCTCATCACTCCCAAAGACCCCGAGGGCTGGAGTGTGCATGAGAGTGAGGTGCTTACTTTGTGTTCCTCAGTCCTGATAGTCACCCTTGAGGCACCTTTCATCCGGAGATGTGCTCTCTGCTATTTTCAGCCCCTCTCTATATGTGAGCGCTGGAACCATCAGGAAGCACTAGATTGGAAAACCTGAGAGTGGCATCAAATAAATCTAAGGTTCCACAAGCATTTCCCCCCCACCTATTACAGAGCTGCAACTGACCAGCCAACACAGCATCTAGTTAATAAATAGTTTCCACTGTGATGACTCCTGGGAAAGAGGCAGGAAAAACAAAACATCTCATCCACTTCCAGGCTGAATTTAGATTCTTTTGTCAAACAATCTCATCTCTCTCATCTTGTTTTCCTTTTGTTTTTTTTTCTCTCTCTCTCTCTCTCTCTGTCTCTGGTCTGTCTAGAATTATTACAACTGTGAAATATACCTTTGTCTTAGTGTTTTGTTTGCTTTTTGATTTCAGATCAGTTTAGTTTTTAGTCCAACGGCCTGAAGGGTTCGATTGACTGTTGGTATCATTTGGCGTCCATCTGTAAACAAATTTTCAAGAATTTTCTTCTCTGAAACCTTTTTTGTTGTGGTCTGTCTTTGGGGTAACGTTTACCAAGTTTGTTCAAAGAATTGGGGAAATATAGATTTTAAAATTTTTATGATTTTTTTTTTTTTTTTATTAAAAAGTCTCATTAGTTTATAATGGGACAGATTTCAAAGTGCTATAACTTGAAAATAGTTGGAGATATTGATATAATTACTATTGGAGATAAATAGGAAGTCACATATGGGTTTTCATTTGGTGCCATGACCTTTGACCTTGAGATCATCTCTGTCCAGACTTCTAGACACTTCTTCTCCAAAACCATCAGAATCAATTGAAATTCACAGCAGAGGTTCTTTGGGACAAGGTCTAAGTGTGTTCAAAGAATTGGGAACTATTGATTTTTGATTTTTTTTTATGAATTTTGTGAAATTAAAAAAATTGGTTTACAATAGGAACACTGTCAAAGTGCTATAATTTGAAAACAGTTGAAGATACTGATATAATTACTATTGCAATTGAAAAGAAGTCACATATGGGCTTTCATTTGGTAGCATGACCTTTGACCTTTAAAAGTCAAACAAATGCCAATTAATATCCTTACATATGCTGTTGGCTATAGGTGCATTGGTCCTATTTTATTCTATATTTATTCTTATATTTTCAGGAATATGTATTGCAAGTAGCTTTAGTCTTAGTTTGAACTTTTTTTTTCAGGTGTTTTGATGAAAGCTTCATATATATATTTTTTTATAGACACTGATAAAGGTGAAAGTGTTGCATCAAATCCAACCCTAATCCCCAGAAATCAGGGCCATGTGTTGAACGCAAACTTTAAAAATAAAAGATGCAATGATTCTCTGGTCTCATTTTATTCACTGTAGAACATAGAATACATATCATACCAAAAAAATATACCATCTAAAGGAAAACAGGCCATGCTTTTGCACTAACATACTTGTTTACCACTACGTACTGTCTCCTCTTCTTTAACAACAGCCTATAAATGTGTGGAAACCTAAAAGCACATTTGGTTGAGGTTTGGGGGAGGAATGTTGATGCGTATTAGACTTTCATTTAACCAGATAAGAGTCACATTGAGGTTAAGGTGTCTTTTATAAGGGTGACCTGGCCAAAAGGTCTGCAGCAAACGGCATGAAAGAATACAGGTGTTACAGAAAGATAATACAAATAAATGACACCAAACAGTAGTGTAGTAATAGCAGACACGTTGGACTGTTTTTTGTATTTTTTTTAAAGTGCACAATTTTGTTTAGTTTATATTGAATATGCAACAAAACACAATAATCCTACTTAGTTCTTGCAAATGAAACAGATGCGAAAACAAAGCAAACAAGTTAGTTGAGGTCACAGCAGTTTAAAAACACAGACATTGTCCATTTGACTCTCACTGTCTTGTCTGTAAGGCTTCGTGGGTGCAGATTTCCAGTTCAGGACCTGGACTCTTCTACTATGAGGTCGTGCTGTTGGAATACATGCAGTTTGGGGATTAGCATTGACTTGAAGAAATATACAAGGCCTTTCCTGAAAAACACGCAGTGTAGACGGTAGCATATGTTCACCGAAAACAGGGGTGTCCAATCCTGGTCCTGGAGATCTACTATCCTGCATGTTTTAGATGTCTTCTAGTACACCTAATGGTCGTTATCAGGTTTCTGCAGAGCTTAGTATTTGAATCAGGGGGATCGATCTAAAACATGCAGGATAGTAGCTCTCCAGGACCAGGACCGGACACCCCTGATCTACAGTAAAAGTTTCAGAATTGATGCAGCCTTTCCAGGTGTACAAGCTGCCCATTATATGTCCGCTAATGCGCCCCTTACCATCAGAGATGCAGGTTCAGAACTGGACTTCAATACGCAGGATCTGCCATTCATGCTTTTCCGAGAAGAATTTCCAATTTCCGTTCTTCTGTCGACCAAACGCTTTTCCCACTTTGCCTCAGTCCATTTCAAATGAGCACTGGCCCAGGGAAGACGATGGCATTTTAGTATAATATTCACATATGGATTCATCTCTGCATGATGGAGCTTTAACCTGCATTTGTGGATGGCATAGCAAGCTGTGTTCACAGACAGTGATTTCTGGAGGTGTTCCTGAGCCCATGCAGTGACTTCCATTACAGCATCTTGCCTGGATTTAATGCAGTGCTGCCTGAGGGCCTGAAGATCACAAGCATCCAGCATTGAGTTCTGGCCTTGTCCCTTGTGCACAGAGATTCATCCAGATTCAGGATTTTTTTTATTATATTATGGACTGAAGATATTGACAGCTACGATGTTCACTTTTCTAGTCTTTTTCTCTTCGTCCCAACTTTTCGGAGACATGTTGCTGCCATCAAATAAAAAATTCCCCTCTTTTTTTTTATTTTTTTTTTATCTGAAAATGGCACTGTTTCTCACTTTAAATGTTTCATATATTTTCTCTGTTTTTTTCTGAATAATGTGGATTTATGCTATTTGTAAATCATTACGTTCGGTTTTTATTTAGATTTTTCACAATGTCCTAACCTTTTGAGGATTTTGAGTTGTATTATTTCATGTCGAATTTAACACTTTTAAATGTATATTTCAATAATTACAGGTTTCGTATTGTGTAAATCCATTTTAATCTTATATACCATGAATTATTAACATCATTCTGGAAATTTCTAAATCCTATTTTACCTGTAATTCTATTAAACCTTAGTCCATGTTGCGTTGTTTATTGCTCAGTTTTATTTTATTTTACTTAAAACGATGGTCTCTTCTATATCTGGATTTCTGGAAAACTTGTCGCAGCGGTGCAGTAAATATTTCCTGAAACTACTCTTTTTTTTTTTTTTTTTTTAAAGCAGTGCGAGTACTGTGATTTAGTTTCCTCCGTCCTCTCCCATCGCTCACCCTCCCGCTGAATGATTAACATTCTGAGCCCCGTCTTTATGAGTGGGATGAGTTCAGAATCCTTGAACCTGAAATTCAAAGCTATCAGGTGTTGCTAATGTGTTTCCAATTTCCTCCCATCCTCTTAATGCAACCCGCTGAAAACAGCATCAATATTACAGCGAGCGGTGCTTTTCGCCACAATGCTGCCTGTAAGCGTACAAGACAGCTTTCACATCTGATTATGACCCCTCATAAGCAGCGACTGGCACATCTCTCTAACTCCTGCCCCTAAACATCGCTTAGGGCTACAGAGGCGTTCATATGGCCCCAATCTCTCCATGTCAGAGTGGCAGGAGGGTAATCGCTGGTGACAGAACTGCCCGTCTGACTAGTTTTCTCAGCTGTGTGCGTGTGTATGCATTTGGGTGTGTGTTCTATGCTGTCTGTCTGAGTAGCCACTATGGCAGATGTGGATATTGCTCCATCTCCACAATAGGCCTCAGGTCTATTGCCTTTCCCCGCGCCCCTCGCTCCTCATCACTGCGTGACCCTTTCCATTCACCTGAGAGTGCATGAAGTGGTGATGAGCTTCTTGTCCCAAAGCTGCCTGCGGGGATCCTCGGATACTATGACGGTGTCACGCAACCCATCCTGGGAGAATCACGGCTTTGACATACAGACAAAGCAGTAGCCACACTCTTTGTTACACATGGGTGTGCATCTGCGGGCCTGTGCGTATTTTGTAAGCATGTCATATATGAAACATGAATGATAGAGGCGACCAGTGGCACAGGGGCCCTCTCATTCTGCCAGGTTTTAAATCACACACAATAACAGTTCACACTCTCCAGTATCTCAGCTGTTCAATAGCATATAGAAGCATCTTGACGATAAGAATACTTATTTTCTCGTCTTTATTCTATTCAATCTCGCCGCTGAATGCGTTACTGTGTTAGATTCAGAACGGAGCCTCCTTTTATTTAGGATAAAAATCTGTTTGTATCAGTCTTTTGAATTCAGGGATCAGATGTTCACACTATGTAAGATTATAAGAAAACCCTCGGCGAACAAATACGCTGTCAGTCTGAGGACGAAGGGCCCAAAGGGTATTTGTGACATTTTCACCGTGAAATACCTGAAGCACTAGACCCATGTGACATATATTGTTGGGTTAGTGTATATTTTGCTGATTGGATTTTCTTTTTCCCAAACAAAAAGGAAAAACTAGTGGTTAATTGATTTTCGTTTTAAAATACAAGAATTAAAATTGAATTTCAAGGTATTTTGCTTTTTCACTGTCAAAACAGATAAAGCAAATTTAAAAAAACACACTGATTAATAACAAAAAAGAAAGTTACTACCTGATAGGAATGATCAAATGGACCACACACAGGAGTTACTACTTGACTGCATAACTATTGTTTTTGATCGTCTAATATTTTTTCCATAACTGTATAAAAAGGTTAGAAAATATACCATATGAGGCCATTTGCCCATTTTTCCAGAGCACTTTTTTCTTCCAGATCTTTAAATTCATCACTTACAATTTACTGCAAATTACAATTCTGCTAAAACGTCTTCTTCTCTTGGTTCTTGTACAGGCGTGAGTGAAATTAGTGTAATGACTCAATGAAATCTATAAAGCCCAACGTCTCAGGTTTCAGAAACAGTTGGAATTTTTCCAGTTGCATAAACAGTGAAAGACTTACAGCCATCCAAACTGCATATGCACAAGCTGCGTCAGCGATGACACGTCCGGTTTTAAAGAGTTAACCATTTTAGATCAGTTGAAGGTTTGGGATGCCAGTGGCTGTTTAGGTTTTTATGGGTTAAAACACAACAACAGTGAAATAATTACACATACTTGAGCATAGAATGATGCAGAATTACTCTTAATGGCAGTAATATAACAGTTGTTTAGGCCACACTTCATAATTTTTGCAGGCTTTTTTTAGAAGTCACTACGCTAATGTTCAGTGTGTGATATTTAATGACATCTAGTGGTGAAGTTGCACATTACAAATGCACAGTGGCCACTAAAAAACACATAAGGTCCTTGTTAGAAACAGTGTTTGTTTTGTCTTTTTCTGGGCTTTCTATATTGGGGGTTATTAAAGGGGTCATATTTATCTAAACCCACTTTTATTCGTCTTTGGTTCATTTATTTGTGTATTTGGACTCTAATAGTTCATAAAGTTTGAATCTGAACCCTCCAGATGCTGCAAAGCTATCTTTATATTCATTTTGGATTTCTACAACCTGTTTTAATTCCTTCTTAATTTGTTTATTCTGTAACTGGTTACATCACAACACTTGCACATTTAAGTCAAGACAACATTTCTCCGACATTCTGTAATAGTTTTTTAGCAGCAGTAATTGAAATAAAAACTGAAAATATGTCCAAACTTCAAGCTGATTATCTCAAATGTTCAGTTGTTGGTTGTATTACAAACAGAAGTGGCTGAACGGGACAGAGCAGCACAGTCAACAACCGGGAGGGGGCGGGGCATGAAGTGTCACATGTGTATTTAAAGGGCCAGCGCTCAAAACCACCTTTCTGGTGTCGCTACTCAGAAATAGGGTTGAAGATGGACCTGTGGAGTTGAATTAATGAAGAATTCAGACCCAAGCAGAGCATTTACAGTTTATGTAGACCACAAGGAAATGTTTAAAAATGCATAATTCCTTTTAAAAAAGCAAAATGTCACTCCTTTAAGTCTGGACTGTTCTCAAAGAAAATATGTGATAATAATGTAACCTTCGCCAGATTCAGGAAACAGGAAAGAAGAACATGCTCCTTTTAAGCTAAAAACATGAGGTGCAGATATAAATTCTAAGTTATTGAATATAATTCCCATTTTCAGGTAATTATATACAAGAGAAAACATAAAAATGAATATTAACTTATGCTTCCGGAACCCTTAAATCACCTAATATTTTTCAAACTGAACCTTTAACTCTCCTAAACCTTAAGAAAATCAAATCTTTAAGACCTAATTGAAGTCCTGCACACAATACGATCACAGGATCCTTCTGTATTTGACGTTTAAAAAAAAAAAAAGAAACTTAATAAAACTTGAAGTATTTGGTATGAAATGAAATCGAAACCTAAATTCTTCAGAAACTACACTGTTCCTCTTCCTTCCCTCAGGAACGTCTGAGGATTGGAATCAAATTATCTCTGTCTTTACTGCTTTTACAGCCATGAAACCATCAGCACCGTGTCTGCTAGTGCTGCTGTTACTGTAACTAAAAGGATACACTTTAGATTTCAGTTGCTGCCTTCAGAATTCCACCTTATCTGCATAACAATAGCAGGATACAATGAGCAAATTTATTACCATGACTGACAGTTTTTATCATGGATTCATACGGGGAAGGGGAGGGGGGGGGGTACTGTATGTGGAGTGGGAGTGTCAAAACACAGGAAGAAAACAGATGAGCAGAAATGAAATAGGGGGATGGGGTTGAAGGGTTTCTTAGGATATTCTTAGCGTGCATGACAACTGCCAGGTTTACACAAAACCCAAATTTCAAACAGTCTGTTACCACACAGCCCGGGGCCAACACGCTAAAATCACCTCCGCGGAATGTCTACCTCATAAATAGCTAACGTTCAAAACACTGAGACAGTTATACAAACTTTCTCCCAATTTTCATAAGCTGCATGTCACACTACTGTCACACGCTTTAGACAGATGAATGTAATATTAATCCTCCCACTACCCTTTCTCTGCCTCACTTCCATGACTCCTATATTTTCCTCCTTGGCCTCAGTCCAACTGAGCTGTCACACCGAGGCCTCGTCTTAGCCCCCGTCCGTTGACGTCAAGCCGGCGCGAGGCACTTGTGCGTGGCATCTGCCAAACGGCGATGGCCTGTCAGACTCCTCTCCCTGTCTGTCAGTGAGTAATTGGCACACATACAGTACGAGCAGACACATGCAGGTGGCTGCCTCCCCTCGGTGGTACCTTCCCTCCCCACCTCAGGACCCCCGAGGGGCCCGTTTAGGCAGTGGTCCTGTGGAGGCAGCCTGCTTGTGTATATATTACGGGCAATATCCTGTACTCCTTCACAAACTTTAAGTGCCAGAATAAAACATAATTGGCCGTCTGGAGTTGAGGCGTAATGGCATGCATTCATTCTAGGGATTGAAAAGTTTTCCTTCTGCATGGAAAATAATGGTGGGATATTTGGTGTTTGTTTATTTAACAGATGGCATTTGTTCTCTGGTCTTACTAACCCTGTACCTCCTGCAGTATGCCAGACTTAAAATTCAGCAGCATATGTGGTACAGCAGGGGTGTTAGTCACGGTGCAATAGCCAAATCCCAAACAGGTTGTAAATGAAGGTCTGCCTTTCTAGTCCCTCTGTCTACATCCCCATTGCCCTGCAAAAACCTGAGTTCCCAGTGTTCAGAGATTTGCTTGAGGCTGTTCTGAGGGCTGCTTACCTGTCAGACATGAGGCAGAGTTAGTCACTGTAACAAAGGGATTGTCCAATAAACTGCCCAACAGTGTTCGACAACATCGGGTTAAAGCTCTTCCTCGGCTCTCGACTAGTCGCCGTGGTCGTACCTCGTGTCATCCGAGCAGAAGAAACATATATGCGTGACCTTTACGCACAAAGTCGACATTCGGGAGCGTTTTTATTGGACGCAAAAAGTTTTGTCGAAATTGGAATTCTGACTTTGGGGATTTGCTTTTATATTAAAGTGACACCGTAGTAATAAAAATGTCACACTATGTACATGTGCAGCCATGATGATGAAAATATTTGTTTTAATTCTAATTCTTTATTTCTATAAATAGTTACAGTAGTCGAAGAAGATGAAAATAGGCGGAAGATACAGAAAGTGACAAAAATGACAAACCTGTAGAGGATTCATGTAAAATTGGAGCAGTAGTATGGTAGATAGTTATAGAAATACCAAATCCTTCATTTTTTTCATTATATTTTTACACTTTTCACTCAATTGTGTTTTTTTCTGCCAGCCTTTTTCTCTGCACTTGCTTGTTCTATGTTCCTGTTGTTAATGGTGAAATTTCCCCACAGTAGGATAAAGTCTTATCTTATCTTATCTTATCTTATCTTATCTTATCTTATCTTATCTTATCTTATCTTATCTTATCTTAAA
>JAPTYQ010000016.1:28161029-28171842 GCA_029814465.1 Ostorhinchus cyanosoma | reverse complement strand
TACACGAACTGATTTTTAGACGATAGATCTGGAAAATCTGATTTCAACAAATTTTAATTAGCAATTTTTTTAAATTTTTTTTTTTTGCTTGAATTAAGCCAAAAAAATCTTGAATTAAGCAAAAAAAAAAAAATCTGCCAATGGAACAAGTGAAAATGATCCTGGTAAGATTTCTTAAAATAAGATTTTCCAGATCGATTTTCTAAAAATAAGCTCTTATATCTCACTGAAAAGTTACTCTTTAGGTGATTTTGTCCTTTTTTAAGTGTGATGAGATATTTGGACTAAAAATGAGAAAAATACACTTGATAGAATTTAGATTTTTTTCCAGTGTAATACCTAGAATCATTTTTGTGGTGACCTCCAAATGTACTTTTCTCTTCCTTTAACCTTCACTATGTAAGTTATCCACATTTATTTTATATCATCCTCTGCATTTTAGCATTTTCCTGCAAATTTTTTTTTTTTATGACATTTTTAGCAAAATATATCAACTATATATACTATACTATATATTAACTGAATGAAAAAACTAGCGTCTCCATCCACTGTTATCTGTCAAACTACATGGGTTTTACTGGAGAATCAATGTCGTCACTAAAGAGTCTCTGAATGTCTAAATGGATCATTTTTCATGCGTCATTTTAACTGAATTATTTAAGTTTATTGACAGGATTAAAGGTTGGGAAGTTATTCAACATTTTCTGTCAGTGCATATTTTTTTGTTTCCTGCAGTTTTCAGGTCTTTTTAGGTTTAATTGAGTCTTTTTTTTTTTCTTTAGATGCGATTCCTTGACTGTCGTGAAGGGAGGAAGGACCCGTCCAAGTCCATCCTTGACGTCGGTGTCCAACAGGCCATTCTTTTCAGTGGCTTTGATGAAAAGATGTTTCTAAAAAGAGGAGGGAAATATACGTGGAGTAAAGCCGACATGAAACTGGACTGGTGAAGCTCTGAGGCTTCAGTGGTGATTTGTATATTTGGAATATTTACTGTGTTTGTATATTCGTTAATACCCATTGTAGATAAAAATTATATTTTAGCCTTGAAATGCTGTATTTTTTTTTTATTTGTAATGCATGTAATACAGATGCTCTTTGTGTCTCAGATGTGTTTTTGTTTTGTGTGGTCCACTTCCTTCTGCCTCCTGTGTGTACTTTACATTGTTGACCAAAAAAAAAAAACCTATTCCATTTAGAAACAGTATTCTATTTTTGCACTAGAGAAACAAGTTTATGACCAAAAAAAGCTCAAAATAAACAGATTTGCACCATATTTGTTTCTGTCTGTGTTTGTATGTTACATTTGCAAAACAAATCTAAAGGTCAATACCATAGAAATGTTCCTAAATGACCCTAATATTACCTAAAAATCAGTATATTAGAAGTTTACAGTGTACTAAGTGTTCAGAACAGGCTGTTTAAACTCGTCTAGTATCAACATGTGATTTCCAGGAAACCATGATGGACCAAAGCCATTAATGATTTCCGCATCTACATGGAATTTCAGACATCTGGTTGAGTGAGAACTTACGAAAACAACGTTGGAGGCGATCGGTCAAAAACATTCTGACCAGTGGCAGGAGAAGTGGTAATAATACTATCTCTATTATGATAATATTATTTCATTACAATGGGACTTTTCAGTGGGTTGGACATTTTAGGCAGAAAGTGAACGTTTAAGTCCTCGAAACAGCAAAATAAGCAACGTAACGAAGTGATTTTGACCAGGTCCATATTGTAACCATGACGACTGGACCAGAACATCTCCACAAATGCAGGTCTTTTTGGGTGTTCCTGGCCTGCAGTGGTTAGTACCGACCAAAAATAGAGTAAGAAAGGACATTCCAATCTCAGGACAATTGAGCATCCTGGATAAACAAGTCCAGCCCCTCCCATTCTGAAACTTCCAGGACTTCGACACTGACAAAAGTCGAAATCTTACCAAGTGTATTTTTCTCATTTCTTGTCAAAATATCTCATCACACTTAAAATAAGACAAAATCACCTAAAGAGGGACTTTTCAGTGAGATAAAGGAACTGATTTTTAGACAATAGATCTGGAAAATCTTATTTCAAGAAATTTTATCAAGATAATTTTTGCTTGTTCCATTGGCAGACTTTTTTTTTTTTTTTTGCTTAATTCAAGATTTTTTGGGCAGATTTTTTGCTTGAATTAAGCAAAGAAGAAAAAAAAAAAAGTTCTGTTATGTTCAGAATAAATGTCAACTTTCAGACTGAGATGAATCCAGACTCATCCCTGGAGCTTCCAAGAAAAGAACATGTCACCACAAATATGACTAAAAGGTTGATGATATATCTTTTTTTCTGGATTTATTTGAGAAATTTGTGAAAGGCCAACTAAAACTAATTGAAAGTTCAATTTACATGAAGGTTCTTTTTTCAATGCTCACAATGCATTGTGCATAGTGGCATTTTTTTTACATATTGTTTTATGTTTTTATTATACAGAATACAATGGTAACATAAAAAATACAATATTAATATAATAACATGAACAGAACAGAACAGAACAAAGCCAGGGCAGAAATTACACATCAGTTTATACAAAGATTAAAAGTGTTGCATAGATCAGTGGTTTTTACATGAAGGGTCTCACTGGAAAAAAAAATCTAAGTCTTATCAAGTGTATTTTTCTCATTTCTACTCAAAATATCTCATCACACTTAAAATACGACAGAATCACCGAAAGAGGAACTTTTCAGTGAGATATAAGAACTGATTTTTAGACAATAGACCTGGAAAATCTGATTTCATGAAATCTTACCAAGATAATTTTCACTTGTTCCATTGACAGATTTTTTTGCTTAATTCAAGAAAAAATATCTTGAATTAATTTTTTTTTTTAATTTGTTTTTAGAGGGGCATTTTTTCCAGTGTGACTTGATTTTTACCCTTATAAATGCTTGTACTGGAAATAAATCAAAATCTTACCAAGTGTATTTTTCTCATTTCTAGTCCAAATATCTCATGACACTTAAAATAAGACAGAATCATCTAAAGAGGAACTTTTCAGTGAGATATAAGAACTTATTTTTAGACAATAAATCTGGAAAATCTGATTTCAAAAAAGGGTCCAAGATTATTTCCACTTGTTTCGCTGGCAGATTTTTTTTTCTTTTTATTTAATTCAAGCAAAAATATCTTGTATTATTATTATTATTATTATTATTTTTACTTGATTTTAAAGGGGGTATTTTTCCCAGATCTTACTGGGCTGAATAAAGCCTGTGTGCCACCTCTGTCCTGCCCACAGACCTGCAGTACCGTCTCCGGACACCAGGGGGAGCTCTAGTCTGTGGACGCCTGTAGTTTCGGCTCTCTCCTCTAAGCGGCAGCGCAGGACAGGATACGGGAACCTGTGACGGACAAATGGCGTCCCTCCAGTGTAGAGCAGCTGATTTCCTACCAGGCACGGCAGCAGAAACGGCGGAGAGATAAACACACCGCCCACGGTTGTGTTCGCAACCGGACAACCGCTTGGTTTTTCGGAGGATTAATGGGGCAAAGTATCTTGCGGACGCTGCATAGTTTAGACAGAACCGTCTTCCGGTGTCAGTTAGACTCCGCTGCAGCCTGTGCGTATTTAGCAACGGCGGGGTTTTTTTTTTGTTTTTTTTTGTTTTGTTTTGTTTTTTCTTGCTCGTCGGTGTGAGTGTTTCTCCAGGGCCTCGGCTCGGTCGACAGTAGCGGGTCAAATGTTTCCACCCCACCGTATGAACATGGGCATCACCCCTTCTGTCAGACCCTCCTCCTCTTCCTCCTCTTCCTCCTCTGCCTGACTGTTTGGCCGTCTCATCGTTAATCCAATTCAGGAGATCATCTTTTCAACCTTTCCCGAGGTTACACCATCAAGACGGCGTTATCTCAGAAAGCCAGGTAAGGTGTTTTTAAGGTGCTTTAAAAAAAAAAAAATACTATTATTATTCCAATGCGTCTGTGAAACATACTGCGTTTACTGTCAGTGTCATGTATTTATTTTATTTTATTTTATTTTTTTCTACCATTTCCTGTTTTTACTGCAAAATCCAACGTGTGGCTCACATCCACCATAACAATTAACGATGTCAGCGGTGACTTCTTAAATCTATTTGCAGGGTTTTTAACTCCTTCCTTGCTGGTTTTGATGTAAACAGTTGTAGTGTTATATGTCACAAAGTGCTGGCAGCTGCTCCAGGGTTGCATAAGTACAGTTTTGAGCCTGTGTTTATGTCATCAGAGTTGCTGTAATTGTTGTTCACCCTCGCCTTACCTCATATTCCTTTCCTCATTCAGCAGCTGCACAGTGTTGTATGTGCACTCCAAACATAACATGCTCCGAGTGAGCTCTGAAAGGTCACTTAGTGCCCTGCTATTTCCATTTTAAGCAGCAGGTCCCCCTCAGGGTACAGTCAGATTATAGGCAGGGCGATGAAACCAGGCTACTAGACAAACACAGCATTCCTGCAGTTGTGTGTTATTCCACCTGAACACAGTGTCCTCCTCTGTCACTCTGTCTTATCTCCCCTCAGGTGGGTTAAATTAGTGTATTGTACAGGTTTATAGTGATAATCCGAAGTGTATTGTCTCCAAGTTACATCCTCTCTTTTGAAGGAAGCCAAAAGACTTTGCATTCTACAAAGACATTATGCCCCAAAAATGCCATTAGTGTGAGGAAATACTGCTTCACTTACTAGATAAAGGCCTGTTTTTGTCTATTTGCCATATTCAGTTTCATTTGTGCAACACAAAGAAAAGGAAAAATAATACTTGCACCAGTTTTTCAGAGTGTAGTGAGTAAAAGACAAAACACCCACAGAGAAATACTAACACAGCCAAAACTTATTTGGCCAAGGACATAATGATGAGGATGATTTATACTTATTTAATAATTTAACTTGTTTTTCAGATACTTTTTAATTTCCAGAGATGATTTGTTGAGTTTAGTGGATTGGTTTGTAATTAGTAGCAAGGGAAATTAAAGGTGCAATCTGTATTATCCATGCGTGCTCATGTGGACTCACTATTGGAGTCTATTTTGTGGTGGGAGCTGGTGGTTTGCCAACATTTGCTAACTCCATTTCTAAGATAACACCTGTCTTGGTTCCTTTCCCTCCATCCAGGCAGCTGATAACACCGGTCTACAACCAAAAGGCTCCCAGAATAAAAGTAGTGCTATTAGGCTATAGCTTAACATCCACCATAGGGTCAAAAGGTGAAATTCTTTAAATAACACTGTCTGCATAGTAGAATACTTTTACTTTTCAGATTCAGTTACAACTTTCACATATATCTTGGGAAACGTCAGGGTACTAGCAGGTTTCCCATTTGTTTTTCCATTCAACTTAACAAATTATGTAAGATCTAGCACATTTTTATCTTCAACGGATAATTTCAAGTGTAACATACTGGTCTTAGAAAAAAAAAATAAGCAGACGCCAACAAACAACCAACACAAACTTTACATAATCACATGAACACGAGCTTCTTAATGGACGCTTGAGTTAATTAAGGGTGTCCTTTGGTTTGCTTATTTGATTCGGACTGAATGCAGACTTTATTTTTTTGGTTTTCAGTCAGATTGCATTCTCATTGCAATGCAGCATGCATGTGACAAACTGTGCTGGCTTTGGACAGAGAAGTCAGGGGCAGGATGAATCAGAGATGGCAGGTGTTGATGAAAACAAACATGGAGGTCCTATGTGCAGTTATCATTTTCAGAGTATGTGTTCTATTTTAAAAAACAAACATAATTTTAACTGTCAAGAACAGCTCATTCAGAGCCAGTTTCATAATACGGGCATCAGACCAAATGTCAGAGAGACATTCAATCTCCTCATTGCTCCATGTCTGTCCACAGCTCATGGCTGCTTCTATTAGCTCTGACTACCCATGAGGCTAGGCTACTTTGAGCATCTACAATGGCTCGTCAAGCACAAAAAGGTGCATGGTTCCTTGGTTTGTTTTGGCTCGAGGCCGGTTAAATTCACACCAGAAGTGAACTGGCCCAGAGTCCATTTGGAAGCCTCTTGTGGGTGGTCTCGGTCTCGGTCCGTTTGTCTGAATCGAATCAGAGTTCGCATGTTTGTATTTGCACCTAAAAAAAGGTCCAGACTTCCCGGAGAAAGGAACTCTGGTCCGTTTTAAATGGACCAAATCAAGTAGGCGTGAATACATTCTAAAGTATGGTAAAAATGATTAATCTAAGTTCTTTAGTCAGTATTTGAGGTCTTCTTTTTAACTGTGCACCTATTAAACAAGGATATAGGACTAGTATTTATAATGCGCATGTTCCGCACTTTTTAAAATTTATTGCAAGTCATTTTCGTATTACATACTGAACAACACTATAGCACAAAAAGGATTGTCTTTATATCATGCAGGCCTAATACATATATGCATCAGGTCCATCCTGTACACTTCTGCATTAAGTTCCTTCTCATTTTGTGCTATTGATTCTCTCTCCAGTTTCATGCTTCTAGTCATATCACAGCAACCGTAAAGCTTCTCCAACTGCGCTGCTTGTCTGCCAACATGCAGAAAAACACACACGAAGCACACAAGGGGAACATTAAATACAGTATGTCACATGGATTTTTGTCTCTTATGGGCTACGTGACGCACTTCGTCTCCGAAAGCACTTGCTCCCATCGGGGAATAAGCGCATCAAGTCACTCGCTTCTCCAGATTAGTTGAAAACAGGAGAAAGATGGTTTTTACAAAGCAGTAACACACTCTTAGACTGACCAGCAGCAGTGGGTCCACTCCCAGAGGAAAGGGGAGATGAGTTTACTAAGACTGCCAAGGAACGAGGTTACAATGACATACCATTCCTGTCCAGAGGGAGAACACACATCAAAAATACACACACATGAATGTACATGTGAACACATACATGCATACTATATGAGAACACTTTATATAGAAAAGGAAAGACTATGAATGTGTTGGTGTGATGACAGACTCATAGCACAGGCGGTCTCTCAGTGGAGAGTTTGGTTGCTTAATGTTTATCTAAGCCTTTCATGGTGCCGTCTGACCTTGGCTTGGCCATGTACTGAAAAATATTACTGCAGCGTTTTTCAAAAGATCTCTGCTGAATATGTTATTGTGCCCGTGATGATAAGGCACTTTGGTTGTTCTATTAGACATTCTGATTCTGTAAGAAAATCCACCACTGGATTTGTTTTACCTTGATTCAGCTTTACGCTGCAGTCCTCACACTCTGTTTTCTACTTAACAAGGCACATAACAGATTTTTTAGCAGCTAGATGATGGATAACATTACAGATTAAAATAACTATATATAGTCTAAACGAATAGATTAAAGTGTTAGTCCGGATTATTTGAAGGTGCTTATCCATAGTGTATCAGTGTTTTATCTGCAGTAGATTGTGAACTGAATGCCCTCACAGACAAACAGAAAGGCCAACAAAGGGGCGAAGCAATCCATTTAAGTGTTATGTAAGTAAGTAAGCATCTTCACTGCTTTGTCTTTTCATCAAACATCCTTTTCTGATTGAGCTGAAAGCGTTCATCACTTGGGTCAAAGCCACCAGACTCAGGGGGAAGCAGGGGGAAGTCATGTACCAGAACACATTTAGGACCAAAACCACCAACGAATCAACACTATGTATCCACAACCTGTATCAGTCACTGAATAAAATATAAAACTTTTTTCTTTTTTTACACACATCTATAGTTTTCGTCAAACTAAAACTCACTCAAAATAAAACTGTCGTTATAATCTTAACACACTGCATCAGCTGATGGTTTACATTATAGCGCTGTTAGCTTAGCTTTGGTTTTGGACAAGAAACAGCCACAGCAAAACCACAAATAGCCTCCGTTTTCTGTACAGTTTGTGTCAATAGTTGCACTTAAGATCTGTTTGAAAAAGTCCAAACAAGGTCAGAACTGTCACGGTTAAGTCTGCACCATGGATCATCAAATGGGAATTTAGCACAGATAATAACATCATATGAAGACTTTATACCTTCATAAGCCTCAAAATCAAACTCAGCTGTGTCGAAGGAATGCTGTGACTTCAGCATCAAACTCTATTCTTTTCATTTAAAGTTGTGTCCAGTGGTTAAAACAACAGTATTTCCAGCTTTCATCACTTTGTCACTTTCTTTGACTCTATAAAGCCGCGTTTCCACTATGTGGTACCGGCTCGACTCTGCCTTTCTTTGTTCCCGTTACATAAAAGTACCTAGGATCTGGTACCTGGTAGGATTTTTTTGGTATCTACTCGGCTGAGGTTCCAAACGGGTACTACTAAAATGTGATGTATCAACACTGCAGACCACTGATTGGTCAGAGAGTCGTCACTGCGTCATCAATGTGCGACCTGCCATTTTTGGAAGTTGACAGTTAATATACCGCTAGGCTCAATACATCCATGATGACATCCTGCAAAAGAACACCGTGGTCGGTCGAGGAGGTTCAGACATTTCTGTCCTTGGTGACCGATGAAAAGATTCAGTGTGAGCTCGACGGGGCAACATGCAACGAATGAGTTTATCAGCAGAAGTCGGTACTGTCCTGTAATGGAAATGGCCTCCAGGAATAGTACCTGGTGGTCGAGTTGAGCCCGTACCACATAATGGAAAGTTTCTTAGAGGTTCTCATTTTATCCGGTCACTTTTTGGTCACAGATTCCATGGCGTTAGTTTTCTCACCATGAGAGACCGGCAGAGTGACTCACTACTCCCTCTAGTGGTCACATAAATCCATTGGACAGTGGATATGAATGGACTCAGTTCATATCTTTACAATCCAAGGTATTGGCATCTTTGATAGAACTTCCAAGCCCTTTATTCTAAATACTTTCTAATTTTAGGTCATTTTAAAAAATATTCAAAAGTAGAAATTCTGAAGGTATCTGGTGGTTTTAATGATTACTAGTTTCAGTCCCATAAGAAAAGTCTGAACACGATGAAGCAGTGAAAATATTCAAAACAAAGTGTACGCTTAGATGGGTTCTGGTTTTAAGGCAAACTTTTTTTTAGACTAAAACACCATTTATGCTGCTGGTCCTGTCCATAGCTGTACATTATTTAGCCATAACCTCAGTACTGTTGCCTGCTTCTATAAACTGAGCCTGTCCCGACTGTGATTTACAACCTATAATACACTGACTATGAATAAATACCTCAAACAGCCTCACTTAAAATAATCTCAACCTTTAAAAATAATGCAGGGATGGCAGCTATATTGTTTCGTTGACTGCGGTGTTCGCTCCTTATCACGACTGTGGTACTAAATTTGGGTGGATGAAGTCTTAAATTCTGCTGTAATCACCCAAGTATATCCAACTAATAAACAAGGGCAGCTGTAGATTTCCAGTACGGAATGTGTGTCAGGCAAACGTCCAGGCCCTGAAGACGCTGTGTAAGACTTAGAACTCTGCTCTGTTCTGGAGCGCCACCTCAAATTAAGGAGATTATGCAGTCTGAGACCCAGTTCATGTAGAAATACAACACCGGTACCTTAAAGCCACTTAACCAGTAGTTAAAAGTCAATTACTGTCAGTTCCTTATTACCTGGGAAATCTTGTTAGCTTTGTCAGTGTTGGCCTGTTTACGAGGTCAGAACAACACTCAATGTAAAATTCATGTGGTCCCTATAAGTAGTTTTTGTTTTTAAGTGTCAGCCAATGATGATGACGTCTAACTTGGTCTGATTTGACAGCATGTTTGGGAGTTTATGGAAAGTTTCTGTTGAAGTCTGACGTGTATTGATGCCAATTTTTAAGTTTGTTACTCTTGCATCAGTTATAACAGCCCAGTCACTAAATATCTAGGACTTAAAAAAAAAAAATCTACAAAGATCCTTCCACTTACACTCCAAAGCCTCTCTTCAATAGCTACATGTAGCTTAGAAATGGAATTGGAGAAAAAGAAAACAGTAGACCTTAAAAGTAGTAGAAAGGAGACTAAATTGCATAAAGTCTCATAAACATAGTGATAGTGTAACCCTTAAAAGCAATATAAGGCGGAAGGGAACGAGAAACTAATAAAGCAAGAGGTGGTAAAAGCAGTAAGATAAATACAATAAAATAAAAACTAAGAACACAAATATGCTAAGAAGACAAAATTATACAAAAATCATGTAGAGGCATGCCAATACAAATGCATTTTAAGAAGTGATGGCTGAATCCGTGAATCATGTTTCCTTAGGCGGGTCCAACTTTGACTCTTTAAAGACAACACATAGACTCCCATTTTTACGACAGACGCATATTTATTCCAAAAAAACTGGTTAGCGCTTTACTTCATTACTAGTCATTGAACCCAGCTGACCCAGAACCTCTGTGTTTTGATTAGATTTCCACACCTTGAGTCATCGTTTGGCTGTAATTCGACTTCAGGGGCTGTAGTCTGCCTTTGTGCAGTCAGGTTGCCAACCATTATGCAACACCTCAAATGCCATTTCAGCAGGGTGGTGAGAGTGAGTGTTCAGGGCGGTGCAGATTTCCAGGAGGGTGTATATATATATATATATTTTGTGTGTGTGTGTTTATTTGTTGGGGTTGGGTTTTGGAGAGCGGCGCGCGCGTTAGACAGTCAAAAACGCAATTACTTGAGATGTAAATAGCTCCTGAAAAGTACGTTCATCGCACAGAGACCGTTTTAGCTCCATTATGGCTTGTATCCAGGATGTGAGGATTGTGTTGTGATGAGATGGGGGTTGTTATGAGAGTAATATTTGGTGCTCATGTGCGTTGTGCTTTTTCAAGGCGTATTACCTGCCGATTTTGAGGGGGGGGGGGGGGGGGGGGGGGGGGGGGGGGGGGGGGGGGGGGGGGGGG